>BQNB010065051.1:0-35081 GCA_026074375.1 Tanacetum coccineum
TAAGAAACAGAACATTTAGGCTTCTCAACCTAGTGATTCTATAGAGCCTATAGCAGATGAGGCTCCCAATGATGAAAATGTAACTACACATTCCAATGACCCACTACTCATTGGTGAGGATAGACTAAAACTAAATGAATTGATAGAACTTAATACCAGCTTGTCATAAAGAGTTCTTGACTTGGAGAACACAAAGACCTCTCAAGCTGCATAGATTACTAAATTAAAAGAGAGGTTCAAGAATCTAGAGAGGAGGAATAAGTCAAGAACTCCAGGGATTAAAAGGTTAAGGAAGGTTTGTAGAACTGCAAGAATAGAGTCCTCTAAAGATGAAGGTTTGGGTGATCAGGAGGATGCATCCAAACAAGGAAAGAAAATTGTTGATATTGATGCAGATGAAGAGGTTACATTGATTGATGAGACTTAGGGGAGGAATGATGATAATTTAATGTTTGATATAGGAGTTTTAGATAAGCAGGAAGTTGAGGTTAAAAAGGTAGTTAGTACTGCTAAAGTTACTACTGCCAGTGCTACAACAACAACTGTTGATGAGTTGACTCTGGCTCAGACCTTAATAGAAATCAAAGCAGCTAAACCCAAGGCTATTACAACTGCTGCTACAACAACTACAACTGCTGTTACAAGACCCAAGGCTAGAGGGGTTGTAGTTCAAGAGCCAAGTAAATTTACAACAACAACATCACCTTCACAACCATCACAACTTCCACAGGCTAAAGACAAAGGCAAGGCAAAAATGGTTGAGCCTGAAAAACCTTTGAACAAGAAAGATCAAATTTTGATTGATGAAGAAATTGCTCAAAGACTTCAAGAAGAATTGCAAGCTGAACTAGAAGAAGAGGAAAGACTGGCAAGACAAAAGGAAGAAGATGCAAACATTGCTGAATAAGATAATGTTCATGCTATGATAGATGCAGATTATGAGCTTGCTGCAAGATTACAAGCATAATAGTAGGAAGAGTTGACCATTAAAGAAAGGTCAAAGATGTTTGTGGAGCTCATGGATAAAATAAAAAAGCATTTTGCAAGACTTAGAGCAGAAGAGCAGAGAAGAAAACCACCAACTAAGGCTCAAAAGAGAAATACAATGTCTACTTATCTGAAAAACATGGCTGGATACAAACAAAATCAGCTGAAGAGCAAAAACTATGATGAAATTCACAAGTTATTTGATAAATCCATGACAAGGGTAAACATGTTTGTAGATATGAATACAGAGTTGGTAAAAGAGAGCTCCAAGAAGGCAGAGATGGCACAAAAAAGTAGTTCTAAGAGAGCAGGTGATGAACTAGAACAAGAAAAGTCAAAGAAGCAAAAGATTGATGATGATGAAGTAGAGATGAAAAAGCATATGTAGATAGTTCCTGATGAGGTAGCAATTGATGCTATACCTCTAGCCACTAAGCCTCCAATCATTATTGACTGTAAAATCATCAAAGAAGGAAAGATGAGATACTTTTAAATCATAAGAGTTGATGGAAGTTCAAGGAGGTACTCATCAATGATTAAGATGCTTCAGAGTATTGACAGAGAAGATTTGGAAACCCTCTGGAAGTTGGTTAAAGCTAAACATGGGAATACAAGGCCAGAGGAGGGATATGAGAGAGTGTTATGGGGTGATCTGAAAGTGATGTTTGAACCTGATGTAGAAAGTGAAGTATGAAGAAATCTACAAGGACACAAAGTGACAGTTTGGAAGCTATTTTCTTCAAGTGGAGTACTTTTTATGAGATTATAGAATCTGCATATCTTTATGCTGGTAGAGAAAAAGTATCCACTTACACCTGTAACAATCACATAAATGCTCAACAAGAAGCTTCAAGCTGACCACTGGAATGAAATGTGCTATCAACTTCTTAAGCTCATGACAAAACAGCTTAAGAATCCTGGAAGTGTTTGAATGCATCCTCCTAGTAAAGATAAAGCTTTTAATCAAGAAACTTGAAGATTCAGAAGATGAACATCAAGTTTAGGGGAGGATTGTTGGGATTAAAAGACTTTTTGAAGCTGTTTGGAAGTTACTGCTGCTAAGGTTAGAGTTACTGCTGCCAAGCATAACTTAGTGCTGTTAGTGATATTAGTGAAAAATATGCTAAGTAGTTAGTACTGTCAGTTACTACTGCTAGTATATATTACTACTGCTAATGGAAGTTAAGACTGCTCAGAGACTTAGAAGAAATACTACTAAGTAGTTAATACTGCTAGTATAAAAGTTACTACTATTAGTGTAACTTAGTACTGCTAGTATATGTTAGTACTGCTTGAGTAAAGTTACAACTGTTAGCATAAAGTTAGTACTGCTAGTGTAACTTAGTACTGCTAATGAAGAATAAAGAAAATATTCTAAGTAGTTACTACTGCTTGTACACAGTTAGTGCTGCTGGTATAAAAGTTAATGCTGCTGGTTACAACTGCTGAAAGATTACAACTGCTAGAAGAGTTTCTACTGTCAGAAGGATAAAGACAAGAGAAAGGATAAAGATGAAGATTGTTTATCAAGATTACTTATGGGATAAGTATGAGATATTTTTGTAAAAGATACGTATAAGTTATTTGTTTAGAATATCCATGATAAACTTAGACAGTATTATAGGCCTTGTAGGACTGCTTGGTGAGTAAAATGATGTCTAGGGCATAAATTAATACATCCAGATATCCTTTATATTCTGTTAATCTATTCTTAGCTTCAAGGTTTTTGTAAACCCTAACAACTATTAAGAGTGTTTCGTCAATATATATATAGAGCTGAAAAGTTTGGTAAAAACTGTTTTCTTATAGATCTTGATTCATTACCGTTTCAATGTAATTCTTCTTATATCATTGACTAGATTTCACATAGTCTATGATTAATCACAATCAAAGTTTCTACAATAGTTGGTTAGATTTTATCTTGATAACTATACCTTATGTTAGGAACAAGAAAAGTCTCGGTCAATTCCAATATTAACTAGTCAAAGCCCGTAGTTAGTCAATGTTTTGTTTATAAGCTAATATGGCCCAAAGGCCTATGGAAATCCTTACAAGGCCCATGGCCGACCACATTTGGAGTATAAATATCCTCTCCATGACCTTGGAGAGGGTGTCGTTGGTTGTATTCTCATTTTCACCTTAATGCATTTCATGTTCTTTGGTTTCTCTCACTAAAATACATCATTCCTTCCACACTTTCTCTCTCTCTAGTTCTTACTTGAATATTAAAAGATTACTTGTATTCTACAATTGGTATCAAGAGCCATGGAGTGATTTGTTTAGTTTTTGTGTTTGTTTACTTTGGTTCGTTTAAACTTTTCCATCCGTACATTTTTTTCTTATTTTCTCTTGCATTCGAAGCTCACTTGTACACTAAAAGGTCATTTAGCTAGGTAAATTTGATCTAGTATCTTTGGATATAGGTGTATTTGCTTTGGATTAAAGAAAAACTCATTTTTGTTCATCTTTTATTTTCAAAAAACCTTATAAAGTATAAATTTTGATTTTGAAATTTTCGTCTTTAAAACCAAAAAGTTGTCATTTTAAGGTACCTATAGGTTTTAGAATAATAGTTGTACAAGAAATTTTGGGAAAAAACAACCAAAAATGTGTCTTTTTGTGTTTTAAAGATTTTGGGTTTCGTCCGTGTGTTACACGAATTTGTAATTTTTTTGTCGTACCCGAATTTGCAAATCCAGTGTTACCCGAATTGGCAATTCTATGTTATACAACCGAATTAGCATCACCGAATTAGTAGTTTCTTTGGTAACCGAATTAGCAGCACCGAATTAGCAGTTTCTTTGGTAACCGAATTAACAGCACCGAGTTAGTAGTTTCTTTGGTAACCGAATTAGCAGCACCAAATTAGCAGTTTCTTTGGTAACCTAATTAGCAGTACCGAATTAGCAGTTTCTTTGGTAACCAAATTAGCAACACCGAATTAGCAGTTATTTGGCAACCGAATTAGCAGCAACTGAATTAGCAGTTATTTGGCAACCGAATTAGCAGTTTTAATTGACCACCTAATTTGTAATTTTCATTTAGACACTGAATTTGCAACTAAAGTTCAAACACATAAATTTGTTAACAAAATTATACTGACTTGTAAATTCCCATGAAAAATTCACTTGTTTTCTCGGTTTTGTCAAGAATTGTAAAATCCTATGTAGTTTTCACGACTTAAAACACATAAAAGACAACACCTTCAAACACAATTTCTTTCAATCACCGTTCGAGCAAACAAGTAATCTTTTAACATACAAATTTCTCAATGACGACCCTTGCTGACAAAGCGATTCTTTTAGGTGCTGACAATCGTCCACCTATGTTGGAAAAAGATATGTACGATTCTTAGAAAAGCATAATGGAGCTATACATGATGAATAGACAACATGGACGCATGATTCTTGAATCCGTTGAAAATAGTCCACTCATTTGACCTACGATTGAGGAGAATGGAGTGACTAGACCAAGAAAATACTCTGAGTTATCTGCTACGGATGCAATTCAAGCTGATTGTGATGTCAAAGCAACAAATATCATTCTCCAAGGATTACCACCAGAGGTCTATGCACTTGTTAGCAATTATCGAATCGCCAAGGAACTTTGGGAAAGAATTCAACTTCTCATGCAAGGAACTTCATTGACAAAACAGGAAAGAGAGTGTAAACTATATGATGAATTCGATAAGTTTGCTTATAAGAAGGGGTAAACACTACGTGATTTCTACTTAAGATTTTCATTGCTACTTAATGACATGAACATCTACAATGTGAAAACAATTTCAAGTGAACACCAAGTTTTTGAATACTCTTCCTCCTGAGTGGAGCAAATTTGTGACCGATGTCAAACTGGTTCGGGACTTGCAAACAACTAATATTGATCAGCTTCATGCTTATTTGGGACAACACGAATTTCATGCAAATGAAGTTCGTTTAATCCATGAATGCAACTCAGATCCACTTGCTTTGGTTGCAACCCATCAGATCCTAGTCTCCTTATCAAACTCATTAGAACTCATACCAAAACTCTTAATTTTAACCATAAGTTTCACTATATCAGTCTCCACAGTATGGATCACCTTATCAGTCTCAACAATACTCAATCAATCAATCATCAACACCTCTTTCAATCACTTATCCATCCAATGATTATCAATCATCAGTTCACCATAATGTTTATTCACCACCATCATCCATCCCTCAAATGGAATATGCTCCCACTATTAACCAACAACACCAACAACCTGAATTTCCCCAACTAGACTCATGTCTAACTGTTCTAGTGTTCAAGCAAGGTGACGATCCCATTGATGCCATCAACCACATGATGTCATTCCTATCAGTTGTCGTCACATCTTGCTATCCTACTACCAACAACCAGCAGAGGAATTCGTCAAACCCTAGGCAACAAGCTACCATTAATGATGGAAGAGTGACTTCACAACCAGTACAGGGGAGATAAATTTCTTTTGCTATGTGTACCACTAGGACCTACACTCCAGGAGCAAGTGGAAGCAATTCTACGGGGAAACAAAGGATTGTTATTTGTTACAACTGCAAAGGGGAAGGACACATGTCCAAACAGTGCACTAAACCTAAAAGGAAACGGGATGATTCATGGTTTAAGGATAAAGTGTTGCTGGTATAAGCTCAAGCAAATGGTCAAATTCTACATGAGGAACTAGCATTTTTGGCAGATCCAAGAACTGCAGAAGGTCAAGCTACACAGACTGTCATTACTCACAATGCTGCTTATCAAGCCGATGATTTGGATGCATATGACTCTGATTGTGATGAACTCAATACTGCCAAAGTTGCTCTCATGGAGAATTTATCTCATTATGGTTCAGATGCTCTTGCTGAGGTACACACTCCTGATAATGTGGATAACAATATGATTAATCAAGGTTTGCAGGTGATGTCGTCTTTTGAACAATTGAATGTTGTGAACCATTCAAAGACCGAAATGACCAGTGATAGCAATATCATTCCTTATTCTCAGTATGTCACAGAATCACAACAGGCAGCTGTTTAGAATTCTAACTCATCTGTACAACAAGATGCACTGATATTATCTGTGATTAAATAATTAAAAACCCAAGTAATGAATTGTACCAAGATAAATCTGGACAATAAAAGTGTCAATGATACTTTAACTGCTGAGCTTGAAAGATATAAAGAACAAGTTAAAGTTTTGAAAGAAGGACAAAATGTTGATTTAAAAAGTAAAGATAATGTTTCAGATTCATGTGAACAGTCTGTCGAGATTGATCATCTTAAACAAACTCTTTCTGAACATTTAAAAGAAAAGGAATCTTTAATGCAAACAGTTACTCTTCTCAAAAATGATTTTAAGAAAGAAGAATCTAGAAATATTGATAGAGAAATTGCTTTAGAAAAGAAGATCAAACAGCTAGATAATATTGTTTATAAAAGAGATCAATCAGCACAAACTGTTCATATGTTGACAAAACCACAGTTTTTCTATGATCATACCACTAAACAAGCTCTAGGTTTTCAAAATCCTTTCTATCTGAAGAAAGCTCAGCAGTTGGAACCAAAGCTTTATGATGGTAATGTCATTAAGAATACTCATGCTATTGTGATTACTGACTCCGAAGAGACCCTTATGCTTGCTGAAGAGAGTCGTTCAAAAATGCTGTTAAAACAACAGGATCCAATGGTTTTAGAAAAGAAAGTTAATACCACACCAGTTGATTATGCTGTTCTCAACCAACTTTCTCAAGATTTTGAAAAATGATTTGTTCCACAAACTGAATTATCTGCTGAACAAGCCTTTTGGTCTCAGAATTCTATGAATTCTTCAGATCCTAGTCCTTCTTGTAGACCCACCAAAGTTGAGGTTCCGAAAGAACTTCCTAAAGTCAGCATGGTAAATACGAGTTTGAAGAAACTTAAACACCATCTTGCTGGTTTTGACGTGGTTGTCAAAGAAAGAACCACGGCCATAGCTATCACTGAGGGATCGTGGGGGTTTAAACATACAAAAGCTTGTTTTAGGGATGAAATAATTCTATTTGTAAAAGCACTGAAGACTTATTCAATACATTCGATCAATATTTGATTGATGAACTTTCTGAAGTCCAAAATGTCTTTCATTAAATGGAACAGGCTATGAAACAACATCGTTTAGAGTAAAAAAAACGTTTGAAGTTAAAATGAATCAAGTTTTAAATGAAAACGAACGACTCTTGGAACAAGTCATCAACAAAGATATAGTGAACATCATTATGAATTCTTCTAAGGATAATGCTTATGTGAATGTGCATGAATGTGAAAAGTGTCTCCAACTTAAGACTGAGCTTCTCAACAAAAAGGATTTCATTGAAAATAAGACTTACGATAAACTGTTTAGAAGTTTTACCACTCTTGAAAAACATTGCATCTCTTTAGAAGTTGATACTCAACTTAATCAGAAAATTTTTCAAAGAGACAATTCTGTTTCAAATCAAAGTGCTCTAAAATTTTGATCAATATTTTGAATTAAATGAATTGAAAGCTTAGTCCCAAGAGAAAGACACAGTAATAAAGAAGTTGAAAGAGAGAATTAAATCTTTAAATGGAAATCTGAATAAGGATAAGGTCAAGAAGGACATAGAAGAGATTGAAACGTTAAATATTGAACTGGATCATAGGGTGTCAAAGCTTATTGCTGAGAATGAACATTTGAAACAGACCTATAAGTAACTTTATGACTCGATCAAACCAACACGAATTCAATCAAAAGAACAATGTGATGCTTTAGTTAGTCAAGTCAATCAAAAGTCTGTAGAAATCTCTGATTTAAATGTAAGTCTTCAGGAAAAAGATTTGGTCATTACAGCTCTCAAGAATGTATTAAGAAAACTTAAAGGAAAGGATTTAGCTGATACTATTGTTACTAAACGCCCTAGATTGTTGAACAATAGGACAGCTCACTCTGACTACCTTAGGCACACTCAGGAACAAGCTGCGATTCTTAGGGAAATATTAAAACAAGGAAAATCACAAAATCCTCTAAATAATTCCTTAGACTCTGCTTGTAAGTATACAAAACAAATTCAGGAGTTGCTTATAATAATTCGACAAACCTACCCTAGCATCAACAATTTAAGTGATAAATTAGTGGTTGTGACCCCAAAGAACAAAAACAAAAGAGTTAGATTCACTGAGCCTGTCACATCCTCAGGAAACACAAACATAAAAACAGCTTCTTCATCAAACCTAGTTTCTAACAAACCTATGTTGTCTTTTACAGAAGTAAAACCGTCTACTAGTGCTAGCGGATCACAGACTTTAGGCAATACAAAGAAAGATAAGATTCAGCAAACACCAAGTAGTACTTAGAAGAATAAAGTAGAAGCCCACCCTAGGACAGTTAAATCTATTTTGAAAAATAAGAATTGTTTTGTTGAACCTAAAGGAAATGCAAATGTGCAGCATTCCAGGCTTAATGCTAATTTTAAACTTCTATGTGTTAAGTGTAATGGTTGCATGCTTTCTGATAATCATGATTTGTGTGTTCTTGATTTATTAATGATGTGAATGCTCGTACTAAATCTAAATCTGTTAAGAAAAGTTCAAAGAGAAAAGTTTGGAAACCAACAGGAAAAGTGTTCACAAATATTGGATACACTTAGAGACCTACTGGTCAGACCTTTACTATAGTAGGAAATGCGTGCCCTTTAACTAGGATAACCACAACTGCTGAAGTGCCCCTTAGGAAACCAACTTCTCTAGAAAGTATACACCTAAGCCTGTAGTAACATTGGTTTACTCAAGGAAACCTAGGAAATCTAAAACTAATGTTCTCGTGTGCAAACCTAAGATTATTAAATCTATATCTGCTAACAAAAAGGAACTTAATAAATCTTGAGGATTCATAGTTTTTGATGTTCCATTTTCCTCTCTTGATGAATGCAGGTCGTCCAAATTGTTCTTTGGTATTTAGACTCCGGCTGTTCCAAGCATATGACCGGAGATTGCTCTTATCTCACCAATTTCGTCAATAAATTTTTGGGTACAGTCAAATTTGGAAATGATCACGTGGCAAAGATATTGGGATATGGTGATTATCAGATTGGGAATGTTACGATCTCAAGGGTTTACTACGTAGAAGGACTTGGACACAACTTATTCTCTGTTGGGCAATTCTGTGATTCGAACCTTGAAGTTGCTTTTCGTCAACACACCTGCTTCATTCGTAATCTAGAAGGTGTTGATCTATTGACTGGATCTCGAGGAAACAATCTGTATACTCTGTCTCTTGGAGATATGATGGCGTCCTCTCCAATATGTCTTTTGTCAAAGGCCTCAAAGACTAAGTCATGGCTATGGCACTGACGTTTGTCTCATCTGAACTTTGGTGCAATCAACCATTTAGCTAGACATGGTCTTGTTCGAGGTCTCCCTAAGCTAAATGTCTGAAACTAGCAAATTAAATGTCATTACACCAACGTAGCTTGTCCTCAACTGAAATGTAACATGTATATATCATTGTAGAGTTGGGTATTATCCAAATATATACCCAACAACTACAACAAATAATTTTAAGTAGTATCATAAATTTTACTCAAATAACAAATAGTTACGGGTACAACACCAAGTTTTTATTTTTAGGCGGGTACACCCGTGGGTATTTTAGATGGGTACACCTATGATGGGTATACATTACCCGTCACCCCACCACTACACTCGTCACCCACTGATGGGTATAATGTTTTACCCACGAACCACCCACGGGTGAAAATTAATGGGATTACCCACCTATTTACATGCGGGTACCCACGTGGGTTATGGGTTTTTTCTCACCCATTGCCATCCCTATCTGTGATTCAAACCTTGAAGTTGCTTTTCGTCAACACACCTGCTTCATTCGTAATCTAGAAGGTGTTGATCTATTGACTGGATCTCGAGGCAACAATCTGTATACTCTGTCTCTTGGAGATATGATGACGTCCTCCCTAATATGTCTTTTGTCAAAGGCCTCAAAGACTAAGTCATGGCTATGGCACCGACGTCTGTGTCATCTAAACTTTGGTGCAATCAACCATTTAGCTAGACACGGTCTTGTTTGAGGTCTCCCTAAGCTAAAATTTGAAAAGGACCATCTGTGTTCTGCTTATGCTATGGGCAAAAGCAAGAAGAAACCCCACAAACCTAAATCTAAAGACACCAACCAAGAAAAACTCTATCTCTTGCACATGGATCTTTGTGGACCAATGCGTGTCGCAAGTGTTAATGGAAAGAAGTACATCCTCGTCATTGTCGATGATTACTCTTGATTTACATGGGTAAAGTGCTTAAGGTCAAAAGATGAAGCTCCAGATTTCATAATCAAGTTTCTTAAGATGATCCAAGTACGGCTTAAAGTACCTGTCCGACGAATCAGAACAGATAATGGAACTGAATTTGTTAATCAAACTTTGCGTGAATATTATGAGAAGGTTGGCATCTCTCATGAAACATCTGTTGCTCGCTCTCCACAGCAAAATAAGTGTCGTTAAAAAGACGTAATCGTATAAACGCTAATTGAAGCATGCCCACAACAATGTTTATTATGCATAAAGCTTCGGTATTCTTATGGGCAGAAGCAGTTGCTACCACATGTACATACACAAATGATTAAAAGGACTACAATGGCGTCTGCAGAAAACACTTCAGGCCCCGTTCCTCAAAGAAAAGAAAGGTGTACGCTTCAGGTGCGCTTTATCTTTAAAAGAATAAAAATCTTCTTGTTTTCGACCATTCTCATAAACAATGATATGTTCTCACATGCTCAGATATTATTCAAGTGGATCAACGTACATTAACTTAATTAAGAATGGTAATCACATATGCAATTTTTTTGAAGGGGAGAATAGTGAGCTAAATATGGTCAAAAGTTGATTGATTTTTCAAATGGTCAATATGGCTTCTGAACACAGCAGTTTAGAACCCGCTCTTCATGAAATGACTCCTGCAACAATCAGTTTAGGACCCTCCTCCTTCAACACCGTTTGTACCACCTTCAAGAACTAATTGGGATCTTTTGTTTCAACCACTGTTTGATGAATTACTCAACCCTCCATCAAGTGTTGATCGCCCAGCCCCTAAGAAAAATACTAACTAAAAAATAGTCGTAGCTCCAGAACCCGCTGCATCAACCGGTTCACCTTCCTCAATAACTGTTGACCAAGATGCACTATCACCTAGTAACTCTTAAACAACACCCGAAACTCAATCTCCTATCACTTCTAACGATGTTGAAGAATAAAATCATGACTTAGATATTGTACACATGAATAATGATCCATTCTTTGGCATTCTAATTCCAGAAAATGACTCTGAAGTATCTTCTTATTCGGACGTTATTCCCACCATTATGCACACTGCTGCTCCTAACTCAGAACACGTTACTAAATGGACTAAGGATCATCCTTTAGACAACATCATCGGTGAACTCAAAATACCTGTTTCCACAAGACTCCAACTCCATGAACAAGCCTTATTTTGTTACTATGATGCTTTCCTCACATCAGTTGAACCAAAGACTTATACGACGGATTAACTCAATCATGTTGGATCAAAGCAATGCAAGAGGAACTTAATGAATTTGAACGTCTTAAAGTCTGGGAACTCGTTCCTCGTCCTAATAAAGTGATGGTCATTACTTTAAAATGGATCTACAAGGTGAAACTTAATGAATTAGGAGGAATTCTAAAGAACAAGGCTCGTTTGGTTTCTCGTGGTTGATCGAGTCAATAGTGTATATATAATATAGGTAAACTGGTAAATCACTTTTAACAAAAGCAATAAACCAATTCACAAATAAAATATAATTTTGGAAGTATCGACTTTAAAAGTAACCCCTTCTAGTCGTTTTCCGGGTCGTTAATGTTCCAACGAGGCGTGAATTGAACTTCATTTTGAAATTCGTGATCAGGATTTTGAATAGATTAAGATTTTGATTTTGGTTTCTAATTTATACAATGATAATGCAAAAACAACGAAAAGGAAAGCAACAATTTAAGCAATTACGAAATAAGCACGAAAAAACGTTAACGGGATTCTAAAACGCAAACTAAAAACCTAAAACTTTAAATTTTAACCTTAGAAATGCAAATTTGATTTTTAAAAGACCTAAGTGATTAATAAAAATTTTAAAAAAAGAATTATATTTTTTTGACTTTTATTTTATTTATTATGAATTAAAAATAGTTTTAATCTAAAACTATTATTAAAAATACTAAACTATTGTAGAAAAATCTGAAAAATTCAAGAAAAGTACTTTGAACTATGAGGAATCTAAAAAAAATACTAACTGGAAAAAAGGGCTTTTTTGAAGAAATTAGCTGTAAAATATGCAAATTAAGCTGAATAAGGCAAAAAACTTAACTACCATTATATAATAAATGTTGCAAATATAAATCGAAAAAGTCCCAAGGGCAGATGGTAGTGGAGAGTGGTGTTAAGGCATGTGTGTGTTGAGGGTGAGGTCGCAGGTTCAAGTCCTGGACCTTACCTTTTTAGAAAACATTTTTTTTAAAACTTTTTGCAAAAACTTAAAGAGAAAGAGAAATTAAGCAACTTTTAAAAAGGAACTTTTTATAAAACTTATAAATAAGCTAGAAATAAGCTACTTAAAGTGACAGATTACTAAAAAAACTTCAAGCTTTATACTTAACTAATTTTTGCTAAAAGCTTCTATAAGCTATACCTAAGATTGAAATAAGCTACTAAAACCTCAAATATATTTAAAAAGCAAAACTAAGCTCAAAATAAGAATCCTTAATAAGCATAAAACAAGGAAAAAGCAAATAAGTAGTTTGGATAGAGCAGTTAACTAAACATGCTAAAAGGGCATTTTTAAGCTAATTTTTAAGCTAGAAAACCAATAAGGTAAACCTAAAAAACTCAAAACAGATTGAGCTTAATGTATAAGCTACTTGTGCTATGAATTTTAAGGCTTAAATCACACTTTTGCTAACTTAGATTTGAGATTGAAAAAGGGTTTTTAAAACTTAGAAAACTTGCATACTAAAATTGTTTCTGCATTAAACATAGAATAACAAATAAACAGTTCCTATGAATTTAATCACTACTCTAAATGCTGCAATAGATCATATTTGGTTATCTAGAAACACAACTTAAAAGCAAGAACTACAAGTCTAAATCCTAACAGTTTAAGAATCTTAAAACTAACAGTTTTTGGACTATTGAAAACTAAAACCTCAAAACTTATGAAAACTCTTTTCAAGACTTGATTAAACTAAATCTAAGACAGCTTAATGATGAATCAAAGTTGGTTTTAGGAACAAAATGTGCAAGAGCAGTATTAACTCATGGTTAATACTGCTATGCCAAACACCCCTTTAAAACTCAGATTTGCCAATTTAAACTTGATTAAGACTTTTTAAGCTAAAAATTCTTGAAAACAGATGTTTAACTAAGTATGTTAAGACTTAATAAGCAAATTTAAACTAATGATAAGCACTTAATCATAAGCTAACCCAATAAGCAGTTTTAAGGCTTTTTAGGACAGATTTAATGAAAAACAAGAACAAGGAAGTCTAAGCCATAACAAAGCTCAAGTAAGCAATAAGGAACATTAATAAGCATAAAAAGGGAATAATAAGCACAAAATAAGCACTTCAATAAGCTGAACAGTAAATATGCTATAAAAATAAAATGAGAACTTACTTTTTATTGATCACAAGGCTTATGGTGTTTGCAATACTTCTGGTCACAATTCAAAGCAGAACAAACATCATCATATTCATTGATTGCAATCGAATCAAGTTATCCTCAACTGGATCATAGGACTTAGACCATTTTGATGAAAATGAACTTGACGAAATTGACTTAAAACTGGCAAGTGCAATGATCTCCATGAGAATAAAAAATTTCTAACCAAGCGAGACTGGTAGAAGCTACAGTTGATGCAAAAGAACCTGTCAGTTATTTGATAAAACCAAAGTGGAAATGCTACAACTGCCGACAAAACAGGGCGATTTTCAAGAGAGTGTATGAACAAAGGAAGATAACGAGGAGGTAGGGATGGATGGAATCCAGGGAATAAAGATGGGAGAGAACTGGAAAGAAAGAAGAGTCTAAAGCATTGGTGACATCTGATTGAGATAAACTTTTGACTAGACAACTCATTCAAGATGATGAAAATTATGCTTTCGTGCTAGCAATTACTAAGGATCATGAAAAACAACACGAGGTACCTCCTGTTCAAAAATGATGTAAAAGTCTTATCTAACCTTAAAAGACTATAATATGCTCGAAAGGAGAGAGCAACTAGTGATGCATAGCGTACAGATAAAGCTTTACACTCCCAAGGTCTTAAAAAGTTAAGCACAGTTAGTTGCCGCATCAACAGGTCAACGATTTGGTATGAACAAAAAAATCAAAGTTTATGAAATAGATTGTAGATGATAAAACAATGTTCTAACAAACCCTATAGAAATTTGTGCTAAACTCAAAAAGAAACAGATGCTTAGAAGTAATAGTAGACAATTGGAATCCATTCTTCAAAAAATCTTGGTAAAATTATAAATTTTCATATGATTGGCCTCAGATTAATTCTGGGCTCGGGTATGGAGAATTACAGATATAGTGATTCTTGGACGATTAGAAAATTAAATGTCGCAAAGTCGTCCTTTAAGAGCAATTAAAGTGACTTCTTGAAAATCCACCTTTGCATAAAAGGCTTGGTTAAAACATGTTAAATTCAAGCAAGTACCCCCACCCATGACAAGGAATTATTATGCCCTCGCCCAAACCAGCCAACGCCTCACTACCTTCCAACCGCCCTACTCCACTCGCCCCCCATCAATCCACACGCTCTGCGGCATCTACGCGTTCTCACACAAAGCTAACACCCCCAAGCGCCACCCCCCAGGCCCCACCCCACGTCCCCTCACGACTCCCTTAAAACTCCCACGCCCATCCACTCCCCCCCCATGCCCGCCCCCCCCTACAAACACCCTATCCTGATGCCCACCACATTCCCCCCCCCCAATCCCATCCACCTCCCTCGACTACTACTCTCATCTAAAGCCACAGCCCGCCATCCAGCCACGCGACCCAAACCCCCAACCACCATAATATCCACCCAACCCCTTCCCCCTTCCGCCCTTCGACTCCCCTCCAGCCCTCCCTCTTATATACCTACCCCAGGTCCTAAATACCAATAAAGGGTTCACTTATACATGGACCTGATTATTTAAATAGAATGACCCACAATATACATATGGTCCAAAAAGACTCAACCAAGTGAATCTGAATCCCAAACAACTGAACTTGATACATGTGACTTCTAACATTAGTAACGCAAACTTCTTCTGATTAGTGTCTTAACCAGTTGTCAATGAACCAAATTTAAAGTACAACCTAAGGTCTGGTCTGATGCTCCGTCATCATTTGAGGAGTATGAAACAATAGTGAAGATGAGTATGTTGTCTGTACAAACTAAAGGACTTGAATCACACTTAGTTTTTGCTAAACACAGCAAGTAAAACACCTAGGGAAAACACTTAAGAATCAGTCTTCACATAGCCAAAAAACCTAAGGATTAACAACAAAGGTTGGGGCAATGGGTTTATCTGAAAGAGCAATGATTTTGTCTGTGTAGATTTAAGTCAATTCATCAGAGATGTAATTAATCATGTAAAATTGGCTAAACAAGTTGAACTAAACAAACAAAATCATTCTAGGGTAATGTCTACACAGGGAAGTAAACCACGGAACAATGAATTTTCAAAGGGTAAATAAACAAATCAATTAGTAACACTTAGCAGTACACAACAAAACTGAAATAATCCAAGTTAAAACGGCTAAAGCTAGTAGTACTATACAATTTTTATTACTAAGCAATACAAAAGTTAACAGACAGACAGTACTAAACTAGCACTGCTCTGAAAGTTAAAAATACTGTTCAAGCCGGGGAGTCATGCTCTGAGGAACTCATGAGATTGGGGCGAAATAGCAACACCACATTTATTCGTTGGCACCGCTAAGCGATGTGATGTGGAAAAGGTATCCTTCTATAAAATATCGTACCCCCACATCAAGACCATCGATCTTGTTCACGCGCCACCCCCTAACGTAGGATCACTAACAAACACCAAACAACCCCGAAGAACAATTCCCCCAACCCCGTCGCCTAATCCCCTCCGCCCCTAGTGAAAAGGGAATACAAACCCTCCCCCCCCCCCTCCCACCCCCCTCTCAACCTATCATTTCCTCACGAAATTTCGCTGCTACCCATTACCCTTACCATGATATCCTTCCCCATTATCAAAAAGATCAATAAAAAACGTCCCCCCACACTTAATCTATAATCAAACAGGACCTCCACCCACCTCCACCCACTATCCCCCCTACCGCAAATCCAACAGCCCCCCAACTACTATCTTCTAATCTTCACCCTAAATAAACCATAACACCTATTTTAGAAAGGATGTGAGAAAAAACCCCCCCGCCCCCTCCCATGTAAGACTCGACCTCCCCCACCCCTCGGACCCTCCCCTCTGTCCCCCCCCCCCCTCCCCCCCCCTACCCTCCCCTTCCCGACCCCCCCGCGAACATTACCCCCTTTTACCCTAGGAAGAACCCTCCTCCCCCCCCCTCCTCCCCCGCCCCCCCTCTCCCCCTCACCCCCACCTCCCCCCCTTACCCCCCCCCGCACCCCCATACCACTCCCCGCCCCCTTGTCCACCCCCGGAATATAGCCATAAGAGCCGCCCCTCCGCTCTGCGATAATTCCCCCCCATACCCCCAATTGAATAAACACCCCCCAACCCCCCCGCTCCACCTCCCCCCGACTACAAAACCACACCCCCTCCCCCCCCTCCTTCCCCCGTTCCTCATGCCCCCCCACCCCCTCCCCCCCCCCTTTTAACAAACCCCACCTTAAACCGACTTCTAATCATGAATATTAAAAAAATAAGAAATCAAAATTAAAACAAAAATAATTATCAAAAAAATCTCCGCCCCACTCTCACCACATGATTAAATGGAGCAGGGCACCCCCCCCCAACCATTCCAAATCCAT
This sequence comes from Tanacetum coccineum, assembly GCA_026074375.1. NCBI lineage: Eukaryota > Viridiplantae > Streptophyta > Magnoliopsida > Asterales > Asteraceae > Tanacetum > Tanacetum coccineum. The sequence continues at coordinate 17,032 of BQNB010065051.1, forward strand.
AACCCACCCCACTTCCAAAAAAAAAATCAAAAAACCTAGAAATAAATACCAATTATAACCCCCCCAAAACAATACCACACCAATCCCCACAATAAAAAAAGACTACGACAACATAACCCAACCCACAATATAAAAGAATAAACCCCCCCCTCTGCACCCCCCATCACTATTACCACAACAAACCATCAACCAACTAAATTTTTCTTAATAACACCCCCCCCCGACTATCCTAACCACCAACCCACCCCACCCAGCCACCTTAACAGCAAAATAATACAATGTCAAAAATCCCCACTTTCACCCACAACCGCACAATGTATTCCCCCCCTTCACCCCACCCCATCCCCCCCCCCCCCCACCCCTTACCCCAACCCCCAACACACCCACCCACCCACCCCAACCCCCCATCCGCCCAACCCCCCCGCCCTCTACACCCCCCCCCACCCATCTTCCCCCCCCCCAACTCCCCCCCACCCCCCCCCCCCCCACCCTCCACCCCCTCCCCCCCCCCCCCTCTCCCTCCCCGCCTGAACAAAAATGTTGTACAAAAGCGAAGGGTGACACCTCAAAAAAAATGAAACACGAACGTCGCTTCGAATGTGAGGGCACCCCCATCAACAATACTACCAAATAAACAACAATACGAGCAACAAAACCCTCGCCTTACAACGAGTAAAGTACACTCGTAAAACCCAAAACACCAACAACACAAAAGAAGCCCCACCCCCACAAATAACCCCACCACACGTCAAACAACAATCCAATAAAAACCTCTAACCCCCTTTATCTACCCCCCCCACCACCACTCAAAACCCCCAATAAACCCCACAACCAAACTGTTAGTGCCACCGCACACTATTTACCTCCCTATCAACTCAATACCAATATTATACCCCCCATTCACCTACCTCTTCTCTAAAAATATATATAAAAATCTTCTACTCTTTTCACCACCTCCTAGTTTTACACTGGAGTTTATCTCACTTTCTTACAAATAAAACAAAAAATAAAACAGTTATGTATTTATAGACAACACCATCCGTAAACCATGAAATAATTGACAAGGAGAAGTACCACAAATAATTTACACCAAAACACATTCACCATCAATCAAGGCTCTTTCTAAAGAAACAACATAACTAAGAACACAAATTTTTCAACCACAAAGTTTATACTAGCTAGGTAAAAGAAGTTAGTACTGTTGGGGAAAATGGGACAAAACTGCGGTTAAGTCCTTTACAAGGTTTTAAAAGGATAAACACCAGGCTACAACAAAACAATCTCTCCATATACAATGTGGATCTAGACTTAGAAATATTCCAACTTTCAAAGATCCACTAGGCAGACTCAAGCCCCAAACAGCTTGGGTCCCTAAGAGAGACTCTCTCTGTTCTTTTAAATGTGCAGGAAATACCACATAGAACTCTAAAGAATAAAGATCTGTAATTGAAAGTGTATGTTCCAGCACATGACCAGGGACCAAGGCTTATCCTTGCTGACCTTTCAACAACTTTAATGAGGCGCCCAGTTGCCTTTAGAAGGTAGTAAAGGCTATATTTACTAGGTAAAAGGAGAAAATAAAAACGGTAAGTTAGATTTGAGGAGATGAAAGCTTTGATGAAAGAAACTTCAGCATATCAATCTCTTCTCCTGTGTCACAAATGTGTGACATAAAAGAACAAGAGATCTGTTTACTGACTCCTGAATGTCTTATTTGTCTCCATGATTTTAAGTAACTAGATGAAAATAAAATATTACTTAAAGTTTCCCCACAACAAAACAATGATGTACAATTTCAATTAATAAACATTGTTCCTTTAGGAGGTTTTGGCTTGTTTAATTGAAAAGGCTACAACTGATGAATCTAACAAATGGCGCTTATGAGGCTGGCATAGTTAAATATTTCAAAAACCTAATAGACTTGTGAAGGGAAACCTTGTCATAGGTTTTACACTACAAAGGCTTTTTCTAAATGATCACACTTGTGTTTTGCTTAGTCAGAACGGAAAGCAACACCAAGGTTTCTTGTAAGGCCAAGTTAGTTAGATTCTATTAGCCACACCCTAACAACTTTCTTCATATGGACTTGTTTTGTAACCCTCCATCTGACAGTTAGCAAAAACCATAAACCTATTTTTTGGTTTATCACTGATGATTTTAGCAGATTTAGTTGACATTTTTCTTTAAGAACTAAGGATGAAACTAGTGCAATTCCTAAGGACTTTATAAGACAAAATAGAGAACCAATTGAATCAAAAAGGTTACACAATTAGATTGATAATGGAACTAGCAGTTTACAAACACAGGGTTGTTATTGAAATCTTTGCGGTATTAAAAGGATCCAAGAGAATACAACCATGCCGAGAACTACACAACAAAATGGAGTGCTGAGAGGAAGGAGACAGGACCCTATAGATGCAGCAAGGACCAATGCTTGCAATTCATCTTTTACCTAACACTTTTTTATTGTGCTGAAGCAGTTAGTACTGCTAGTTATGTTACTAAACAGGGTATTATTACCAAAGGCCTCAAAAAAAGACACCTTATGAACTTTTACTGAAAGAACACCAATTATAAGTTATATAAGACCTTTTGGGTATCACCTTGGACCATCTTGAGCGCGCGCCATTATACCACTAGCTGGCAAGTTGTTAGAAAACTAGATGAGGATTTTTTGGTCTTGGGTATTCCTGCTACAAAGCACAGCTTTTACAGTATACAATTTAGTAAAACCATAAGAGTTGGAAGAACACCTACACAAAAACTTCTTAGAGAACAAACCCAATGTTGCAGGGAAAGGACCAACCTTGGCTTTTTGACCTTCGAGAATATTGAATGATTCTAAGAACGTATCATTCTTTTAGATCAGAGAATCAAGCTAACCTAATGCAAGTCAACAAGACCTAACCAAATACGGTACAAAAGAACAAATTGAATGAGCAGGGGATAGACTAAAAAAAAGAAGAAAATCTGCTAGCAGACTTGCTTGAACAGCCAATATTTGCATTCCTATTCTATCCCAAACACATCTGCTTCAAAATCATGATAATAAGAGAGGAGACCAAGAGAGGAAGAACAAGTCATTCTGGATAGATCTTGCAAGGACATCAAGGCCAGAAAAGAATCTCATGAGGAAGCTGCAAGCTCTCAAGAAGCAATCTTAAACCAGAAACTGAGAACTTGTCTACTCAGGCGGAGCACCTAACTCTAGCAGTACTTAAATTTTTATGTACTGTTAGCACAACAGCTAACAAGCAGCGGTAACTAACCTTGTTAATACTATTAACCCCCCCCCCAAACAGCTAAAGCTTAGCGGAACTAAACCTTGCTAATACTGTTAGCAAAACCATTTAGTACTGCCAGTCCTAATGAGGGACTATCTCTTTCTGACACGAAAATCAATTCCCAAGAAGATGACTCTGAAATACCTCCACTTGAGGATATTCATCAGATACTACTGATGCGTAATCTTTAATCTTTACACATTTATCTATGATGATGAGTTGCAGAGGCTGACTTCACACAAATTTGGAAACAGTTTTGTGAATGTTAGTCCTATTTCCCGCACATCAAGGAATAACATCTTCACTCATCCTTCACACTTATTCAGGAGATCACATCAGTAGTACAAACCGAAGCAAAGTAAATCAAAGATTTGAAGCTCATGCTTTTGTTCAGTATGTTCACAAGCAAAGAGCAAACAATCATTAAGACTCTTTTATCAATGTTTACTCAATTTGCCTTGTTTTATATCTTCAAACACTGAACCCAAAGAAGATTTCAGAAGCTCTTGACTAGATGAAAGCTGCTTGATCTATGCAAGAAGAATTGTTTCGCAAGTATAAGATTCAAAAAGTTTGGATCCTAGTAGATTTGCCTATAGGGAAAAAGGCTTCTCGGGTACAAAGTGGGTGTAACCAAAATAAAAAGGATGAGAAGAGGAGTGGGTTAGTCAAGGAACAAAGCTAGATTAAGTTGCTCAGGACACCAGGTCAACGAAGGAATATGACTATGATGAGTTTTTTCTCCTGTGGCTAGCTTGAAGCCAACAAGGATTCTTTCTTCTTAGCATTTGCTCGTATATGGCTTTATAGTCTATCATGGAAGTGAAAAGTGCCTTTCTCTATGGCAAGATTGATGATAGGCGAGGTATCATGTGTCTCAACCTACCACCAGGTTTTCCGCATAATCCTAAGTATCCTGAGAAAGTCTACAAAGTGTGTTAAAAGCTCTGTAGGGTTCATCAAGCTCCCCAGAGTCATGTATGCTCACTTTATCCACTTCATGTTGAGAATGGATAACAGAAGCGGACAATACAAAACTCTCTTCCTAAAAGAAGGACAAACATCTATAACATTTTAGCTTCAAGTCTATGTGGATGATATCATCATTGGGTCTACAAAGAAGTCTTGGGTGTGATAATTTGAGGCATGATGAAGATTCTGATCTCATCATTGAGTCAAATGGGAGATGCTCACTTTCTTTCTCCTTGTCTACAATGATACAGTAATTCTAATTAATTTATTTGGGTAGTGTCCTTATATTGATATGATTCTCTCTTTGGCAAGGTATTCCGATAGCCCGATTAAAGAGTAGTCAGCAACGACGAGATTTGGTTACTCAAACAGAAACCAATGGGCTATATTTATTAGAGCCATGGATAAGTATGATAGGTAGAAATTCCAGAAGAAGTTTGACTTTGCAGTGTTTAATACTGCTAGTACACCAATTGAGACCTCCGAAGCCATTATTCCAAAGATGAGGAAGCCAGATTTATGAATAAGTCCATCTCTATAGTTTCAATGAGTGGCTCCTTATTGGTATGTGACCAAACTGCTATCTAGGACCGTGACATTATGTTTTCAGTCTGTGCTTGTTCTAGGTTTCAAGTCACTCCAAAGACCTCTCATTTAGGTGCTTAAGATCCACACTAATGACAATGTAGCTGATCTACTAACCAAGGCATTTGATGTTATCTCCGCTTTATTCTTGGTTGATTTCAATTGTTGATCTATAAATCCATAAGCTACATTTGTTAAAGGGAGGCAATAAGAATGGGTATCTGTGGATGAAAGAGGAAAAAATAGAAACAACACCATTGCAAATCAAACTTATTTCCAGAGAAACCCCTAAAACCCTTATGCTCTACCTTTCAACCATCATGATTTCAACCAAACCACCAATCATGCAAGTGCAGAATAAAACTTTGCCAACAAGTGTGTCCTAGAACACTATCCGGTAGCAACTGGACGCACATAGAAACTGTGTTGTACCTAATCGTAAACCTAAGGACAAACCACGTTTTAACGAGGGTGCAAAAAGGTTATTTATTAAGAAACAACATCATCGTGAGATTAATATGAATGTGGTAACAAGAAGTAATGGTCAAAAGAGATGCTTCAGCACATTGATAAGAGTGCTTTCAGTGTTTGACAAAGAAGACTTAGATGCTGTATATAAACTCGTGATGGACATGTCAAAGTCACGAATTCAAGATTCCTAGAAGGTTCTTGAATAAAGAGAGTCTTTGGTGGAGATATGTATTAACTTATTTCCTAATCTCAGATGAACAAGATGAGTTAAGGAACTCACAATCAAGAATGGAAAAGTAGTTCAGTTGGAAGCTGCATAGCTCATCAGGTGTACATCACTTTAATTAAGAAGAAAGTATCCTTTAAAAAAAGGAAATACAGATGCAAATGATAAAGCTAATATTCAGTCTGCAGAAGACAGTACTATGGCATTTTGGAATCTGTGATAAGATTTATTAAAGAAGGGTACTTGCTATTTAGCAATCTAAAGAATAAGACTGATGGAATGAGATCAGGGAATTGAAGTTAGGCTTAAACCACCACACAACAAATAGTTACAATTCAGCCATGCGATGTACAGGCAAAGAATTGAGCTAGGACCACAAGGCGAAACGGCTTGAGGTAAAGACCTTCTTTAAATCCGTTTATGGTTTAACAATTTTACCAAAAATTTAGGGTTCTCAACTCACTTTGCTTCTTGGTGACAAGAGTAGGCTATTCCATATATCAAACAGTTCTTGGTAAACGACTAAACATCTGTTGATAGACTTGAAAGTTATTGCTACAAAACTATATGGTTTATCAATGCAACCATGTATGACAATGAAGCATTGGCATGACCAAACACATAATGGTAATTTGGTCAAGGTCGAAATCAAATCCGTTAATGGTTGACATTTACCAAAAATTATATGGTAATTAACCTCACCATACTTCTTAGATGAAGAGTATCTATCCAGAGCAAACGGCTATCTTGGTAAAGGATCCGCTCAAATCCGTTAGATGGCTGGTAGCTTTGCCAAAAACTACAAAGCCAACTTACGTTGGCATTGTAGGTAACAAGATGTGTTGCTGATATAGCTGAAAAGATTTGCTGAATTGCTGAAATCAGAACAAGGTTGCTAGCTGAATAAGGATATATGTACAAGATCTTAAGAATGATAAAGAAATGTTAGGATACAACCTCACTTGCGTAGTACAAAAGAATCTTAAAGATTGAGAAAACATAAGTTTAAAATAGTTTACACAAACAAGTTTAATGGCAGGATAGTTAGGATTAATGTTTTCGTTACACTTTAGTACCGACGGTACAAACATAGTAGTACGTGACAGTTAACATAGTAAACCAGACAGTACAAAGTATTTAAGCTGTTAGCTTAGTTAGTACCAAGCGTTACTTAGAAAGTTAGTTCTAGCTACCGTTGAGAAGATATAAAAAGATATTTATGAGAGATATTTATAAAAAGAAAAGTAAGCCTATATAGGGTTATCCTTCAGTAATACATAAAGGAATTCACCTTTTGCACTAGTTAGAACTACACGAAGACAGACTATTACAGACGAATACACAACCTTAGCAAATATATACAATATCATAGTTAGACAATCTGAAATCCACCAAAAACACAGTTACTAAAGTTGTTATTCATTGTTGTTCATTGTTCTTCTTATACATGTGTTTAAGATTCCGCATTAACACATAGTATTCATAGTCTTGTTTATACATAGTCATTTGTATTATCATACATCTTGGCTATCAACTCCTTTATAGCTTTAAAGATCCATTCATTTACAATAGGACCTACAATATAACTCAATAAAATCTAGTGACCCCGTGGATATTCCATGGTGGATGAAATCTAAACTAGATGAAGATCCACAAGTGGAAAGCCGTTGACCCAACACGACTATCGTAGAATGGTTGCACCTTTATGTATTTCACACCAGTAAACACAGGACCTTAACATTGTTTTATGTATGTGTGCTCGTTATCAGTGCTAAAGCCTACCGGACAAAGCACTTACATGCAATAAAAAGAAAATCTTTAAATACCTAAGAGAACCGTTAATAGAGGACTCTGTATCTAAAAGATTCTTCTATTGCTCTATAACATCGTAAGCAGACTCTTGTATCACACTGGTTGCCAGTATACTAAAACAGACTAAGTAACACTCTGGATTTATGCAATTAGTGGGAGACAGACTTTTAGTGGGTCATTCAAAAATCCAAAAAGGCCTCAGCAAGTATACCAGTACACATTATATCTGCTAATTAAATAGCCTTGTCTGGCTGTTAATTCTCAAGTCCTTTGGATGAGATCTATATCTTACCTGACTCTAGGCCTTGATACAATAAAATTATCAATGTAAGTGATAACGCAAACGCACAATTGACTGCATGCTAGCAGACAATGTCAACACATCTGATTAAAACACTATTACAACAGAATCCACTTACAAATAAGGAGAAAGTTAGAACGGAGTAGTAGAGCTCTACTTTGTCAATAAGAGTATCACTAGCGTACATCTTCACTAAAGCCCTGGCAGAGAAAGAATTGAATCTTTTAAAAAACAAGCTGGGACTGCGAAGTTTTAAACGCCGTAACCCTGAAACAATTGCACATAAAGCAGAAGAATATTGATGGAACCTTTCAAGATATCCTGTATATAATAATGTATATCTCCTTAATAAGCCAAAAAACCAAAAGATTTTTTATTTTTTTTAGAAAACATTTTCTATAAAAACAAAAACACAAATATAAATATCTTTAAAAACCAAAAGAAAAAAAATTAAAAAAATAGAAAAATATAAAAGAGGTAAAAGCATGTCTTTTTCCCCTGAAAATCGATAACAATTACCGTCTTATAAATGTCATTTAATAATGATATGTTGCTGTAAATGAAGTTCGAGCAGAAGTTTCAAAGTTTCAAAACATGCCAAAAATTGCTCAGCTATTATTTTGTTAGATAGCAACCCGATCATCACTTAAAGCAAGTTTTCAAAAAGTAAACTTACCGCGATAACTGGAATTTATTTATCGGGCATGGTCCGACGCTTATAACCATGCAAAGGCTTTGTGTTAACTTAGCAACAACAACCCTTGCTTTCCTATATACAATAGTGTACTGTCAGTGCATTTATTTGTCAAAATAAGAGAAATCTTATTTTTATTGGTAAAAAAAGTTGTCTTTATAATGAATCAGTGTTTTTTGTACTCACATAAAGATTTTCAAAGACAATTCGATCACTCAAACAATAACAACAGCTCTTTAAATAGAAAACGGTGTCATTATTTGAGGGAGAGAAAGTGTCCCACAAAATAATCTATAAAACGGTCTTTCAACTAATAATTCACGGAATAAATGGATAAAATAGGTGTTCTTTTTTTGAATAATGACTGGATAATCAATTTGCAAGGGGAGTTAATTTCCATTAAACTTACAGACGCCGCAATTAGATGTTATCTTTGTTCAAACTTTAGGGACTATTTGCACTTTGAAGAGACTTACATAATTCAGTCTTTAAAAAAAGACAAAAAAAAAAAAAAAAAACACACCAAAACCAAAAACAAAGAAATAAAAAAAAAAAACTCAATAATGAAAAAAAAAATTAATTAAAAAAAAAATTAAAAAAAAATTAAAAAAAAAAAAAAAAAAAAAAAAAAAAAAAAAAAATAATTAAAAAAAAAAAAAAAGTAGAAAAAAAAAAAAAAGAAAAAATTATAATAAAAAACAAAGAAAAAAAAAAAAAAATAAAAAAAAATAAAAAAACAAAAAAAAACTACCCCAGTAGAAAACGATCAATAGTGCCAACAACCTAATATTTTGTGTAAAAGACATAGGAATGCTTGGAAATACTTTCATAATTTTAAATGCATGAAGTTGATTCTCACATAATCTATATAAGCTATTCTATTCTTCGAACAAGGATCTCAAGTATATAAGCGTAATAGTTTTTGCTAATTTCGAGGTCTATCGAAACCAGCAAAGGGGGAAGGAATTAGATATACCAGAAAGATAATGAGCCCTGATATAATTCATACCTTATTTCTCATTTTAAGGTCATTCCGGGAAGATCTCATGTTCCAAAACCACAGAGTAATCAATGTTATTAACTATGTTACTTTTTGCAGGGTGCACTCTATTTCAACTACAATGGGGATCAGACAGAACACTTTGTGATTTTAATGTACAGCATCATTTAAGAGTACTAGGGGAAGTGTTGTAAGAAAATTTATTCTAAGCGTGAGAAGATTGGTTATTGATTCAATAAATGCTTCCTCATACGGTTAATCTCTAAGCTTATTTTTAAAAGGGATTCGAATTAGCTGACAAAATAGGTACACAAAGTTCTGATAAATATCTGTATATTATCCTTAAGTTATCAGTATTCTGCAGAAGAAATGATTACATTTGGACTTAGTTCACTTAGGTGTTATCATTTGTGACTACTTTAAGGGGATAATTATGAACACCGGACTTAATATTGACTTTGGTGTTATAATTTATATCATCACTATCGAGTAAGGCACAAATACGGCACAACTATCACGAGACTTATATTGACTTTGAGTGCGTTACAGTTTTTGAATTGGTTGTGTACTTCAGGAAAGATTGTGGCATCTATAGACTCAACGACGCCTCGATGCGCGCTTGCAAGAAATGTTTTGATCTACTCAAGAACTGGATTTCAGATTTTGGGGGGGAGCTAAGACACTTCTTCTAAGAGAGAATACGGGAAGACCTACGTCTGCAGCAAAAAGAACCAAATGATTCTATCAATAAAATGTTCTCATCACTCAGATTCAATCACCTCAGTACATAATAATCTTGTGGAATATATAACTGTGTAGAGTAGGACTTAAAAAAATTAGGCATATCTAAGTGTTATTGAAGTATGAATTTTCAAATGAATTTCTTAGTAAATTCAAAATTTCACAATTAACATACTCAAACACCCATATAAATCTCGTCATAATTTGATAAGGCGGATCTTAAAAAATGTTCCTAATAACGGCTCTGGTTTAATAATGTAGACATTTTTCCTAAAAGCAATAAAATTTGAAAACAAATTGATATCCAAAAAATATCAGTAGATTTAATATTTTGATAAGCGGAGAAGACTTTCTGAATTAAAATATATGATTATAAAATGTGATTTTAAGATCCAGTGTATGCTACCATATATGTGCTACAATCTTTCGAGATTAATCGATCACATAATAAAAGGGTATGAGCAAATGTTTACAGAGATTGGTGAAATTGTGGAAATACCAAAGACCGACCATTTAAATCACTATAATGGAGTTATAAGGCGGTTAATATTATAGGTATCCATTCCTATGAACCAAGCACAAACCATTAGGGATCTAACCCTGGGATATCAACTAATAGTGTAGAGTCTTTAGTACTGAAAAAAAGGCAGTAATAAGCTAGAATAAAGGAAAAGTGCCGACTGAGATAGAAGCTAGAACTTTGGAAAACAAACCAACAAGGTACTACTTATTGATATCTAAGGTAAGCGCAGAAGGTGTTAAAGAATTAAAAAGAAAAGATTAAGATAAAGGTGAAAAGAAAGAAGCCCTTCTTACACTTACTGGCAGAAACCGGGTCAATACATGCTGCTTCAAGAACATCACAAATCATGATTGCTGACATTTGAAGACTGACATCATAGACCCAGTGATGCAGATAAACAACCAACGCCAAACACCAAACCACTTCAGTATGCTCTCAAAAGATTTCTGTTTTGATTTCTCACAATATTAGCATGCATTTCTCATCAACTTTTTCCTCACTCTGAGTTAGTTTTTAATGAAAAGGTAGCAAGTCTGCTTCCATCCAGCTCCGATCACTAAAACAATAGTGCACACTTTTGATCTAGAGCCAAAAGATGAGCATCCATAAATCTCATAGACACTTACAAAATGTATGAGCTTTCTATCTCGCACACATGCAGAATAACAAGAAATATATAAAGAGACTCCTCCGCAATATCCTTGTGATTCAGCGCTAAAACACAACCAAGTGATACTCCACTAATCACCAGTGAAGATGAAATCATGCTTGAGCCAACATCAAACACGCTCATGGTATTAGCGATGACTATGTGCGATTCCTAGTATGAATCAAACTTGTGACAACTAGAAAGAAACGATGGTGCGATTCCAAGTGAATTAAACTTGTTTCAGTATATAAATTGATGGTTGATGATGAATTTTGAATTGCTTAAAACTCTCGATGTGTCACAAAATCACTTATAGCAATAACACGCGATAGCGATTTCAAATTAATTTTCTATTCAATCGGTGAGACAGTAACTCACTGGTTCCACACATCTTATCGTGTTGACTGCTTTGAGACGTTCCTGACAAAGAAACAAGCTGATACGATATAAATCTAATACACATGTGTTTTAGAAAAGATTCAATACTGCAGACACATAGCTCGGAAATCCTTCTAATGAGATCTTCTTAAATTGAGTCCTAACTGATCACAGGTCGAAGTCCTCACGATTCAAAGGTTTCCCCCAACCAAACATGGCCCGAATGACAAAGCCATATTCCGCCCCCCCTACTTATATTGCATAACTGCTTTTTAATGCAGGATACTTAAAGATGGAGTCAGAAGGTACCAGATTCCACTGTACTCACGACTCCTTAACCACATGCTCATTACCAACCGACAAATATAAGAAGGTATTTCTTAAATAGCACAAACCTTATATACCTAATAAAACGAAAGCTACAAATACCAATAAGTGACCAACAAAATACAGAAAAATGAATTGCAAACATTCGTGTGTATGTGAATTGTGTCTTGTAGGTAACGAATATTGCAAAAAAGGACAAAAACGAAGCAAAACGGACAAAACCGAGCACAAGAATGGAAAGAGTGCAAGAAATCAAAGCCAAAGGCGCATACATCCTTAATGGGCCAACCCGTACCCATTTAATTGGGCCGGGTCAGCCCATTAAATTTGTATCTATCACTAAACTCCCAAAAGCAAAAATCTATTTATAGATAACAAAGGTCCAAATACTTTGATGCGCGTATCCAATCCATTAACCCTAACCCATTTATAAATCCAACCCAAGCCCAATAACCTGACCCATGTCACCCTTTTATAAACACTGGTCAACTCGAGTCAAATATACTGTTTTACCATCCCTTTCCCTCCCTCATCTACCCACAACAACAATGAACATGTTAATTAATTTCACCCTCCCTCTTCACCCACCACGTCTCAAATGTTTCAAGAATCCTGCATGTCTGCACGAATAGAAGAGAGCGAAAACCATGAAAACTACTATGGCTACGTTGGCAATCCCCTATCATATGATTGGCTTAGAGGACGTAGAATTGATTTAGGGCTCATATTGATGGATTCAAGGTTTGTTTAAGATCAAGGGCTATGAATGGATGAATGGGGAGCGTCCTGAAGGCCTAGAAGGTTCACCTCCTCACTATAAATAGGAGGCAAAATCACATAGAAGAAGGCATATAGGAAGTAGGGTAGTCTTAGCTTATGAGTACTTGATACATTTCAGCTTATATCCATGCTTATTCTCTTTAAATGTTACTATTCCCTTTTAAATCTTGTAATCACTTTTGATATCAATAAAATTCAAGTTTCCTTTAAATTTTGTTTTGAGTTCTAGTTTTACTATTATGTAAATTTACTTAAATTGTGTTTAGAAACGACTCAATAAGCTCAATAAGCTCACATTTCCTAATAAGCTAGTCCTAATCCAGTTAAGCTCTCTAAGGCTTAACTGAATGAGCTAATCACTTAAAACAGTCATTTACCTATGCTTATAATGGAAATTTCTTTTTTGGATGATAAGCCAGAAAGGGAAGGGCTTATTGGACCCTACTAGCTTGTGCAAACAAGCTAGAGCTTGTTGATAACTCTTATTGACATTCTACTATCCCCTGGAGTATTGACAGGGATCCTGTAAGTCATTATTGCCATTTTTAGCTCTCTATTTCCATAGTTTAGCTTATCCATATCTGCTCATACTGCTATTAGTGCTTAATCTCAGTGTTTTTTAAATTGCTATTTATGCTTATTTGTTTTTAAGTTAGCTTAGTAATGCTCAGATCTTATTTAGAATAGCTTAGTTTAAGTTTATTACATTCTGCCTATTTTAAGTATAATATCTTAATAGTGTAGCTTAATACCTTGAGCTTTATACTCAGGAGATTCTATTGATCAATTGCGTCTTCTAATCTATCATAGTAATTAATCTGTTTAGCTTATTTGACAGCTTTCACAGATCGTCATTAGACTTTAAATGGAGTTTTATTTTAAAATGGGTGCTTGGGAGGACATAGCAGGGATTACACATGCAAATCGAGTTCGAGATTGTTAATAAGGCCTTAGCAAGTTTCATTCATACAGCTCTAAAAAGTTATTAAATAATAGATTTAACAAGCTTAAATTAGGATGTGAAGTTTGCTAGCTCATTTTATAAAATCCTTAAGTCTGCTAGTTCAATAGGTTAACAAATAATAAATATTCTTAAAAGACTATCTAAGTTATGTTTTGTGTGATCAAAAATCCTCAATGTGAATCTGTTTTTTAAGTTTTTAAACTTTTGGATCTCTTATAAAGGTTTTTTATCAAAAAATTCAGCTCAAGCACAGAGTTAGTGTCTAGTTTAGTAGTTAAAGTCTAGGATTTAAATTTCAGAATTGTGGTTAAAATAAAGCTTAGCTTGGGTTAATTTTTGATTATAATTGGCTTATTGTAGTGTAAGGGTAACCTGTTTTTAGTTTTCAGTTGTCATTGAGTATTTTTGAGTCTTAAATCCTAGTCTGCAAATAGTCCTTTCAACTAGAGGGAAGTTCAAAATCACAGAGGATAATAATCTGTCAACTTCATTGGCCTTTTCTAGCTTATTACTTTTGTTAGTTTTCTTAATTTTTGCTTATTTGAGACATTAGAGTTTAAGTCTTTATCTGTTTTCAAGTTTCAGCTTAATTCAAGTGCTTAATTTTCCAAAAACTTAGCTTAAAAAGTGTTCACAAAGTCTTTTCTAAAAGTTGGTTCTCTAATTCAAAACTGTACCATAAAAGCTTCAGTTGAATTTTTTAGCTAATTTATTGCTTATTTTCATTTCGCTTAGTGATTCACTTAAGTATAGAGACTTAAGTCTATTTCTGTTAATTTTGCTTCTCTTTTAGCTTATTGTGTTCAAAAGCCAAATCGTCTTTTTAGCTTATAAGTTATTAGAACTTAATAAGCTAAACGTTAACTAGTTAAGAGCTTTTTCCTAGCTTTATGTTCCAATTTTGTTCAAAAAAGTCCCCTCTATTCTAAGTTTTTTATTTTTGCTTCAGTTTAAGCTTTTTTCCCAAACAAGGAAGTTTTCAAAATAAAAATATTTATCGCAAAAAGGAAAGGTCACTGAGGACTCTTGAACCTATGACCCTCTCCTTCATAACAACACACGCACCTACCACTGCCCTGGGGTCTTTTTTTTTCATTTAAAGCACTGCAACATGTATCTGTTATAGTCAATTTTAGTTTTACGCTTTCATAGAATTTAAATAGTCAAAGATTAGTTCCCTAATTTTTCCAAATTTTTAAATAAATTAGTTTGCTAATTTTAAATAAGATAATTTAGGATATACACTGTTTTTAATTCATTATAAATCGAATAAAAGTTAAAAAAATATAATTTCTTTTTTCTAAAATAGTTATAATCATTTAGGACATTTTAAAAAAATAAATTGCATTGTAGGGTTAAAATTTGATGTCATTTAGGTCTTTTCTTAAGTCGCTTTTTTTAAAATTCCCGTTATCATTTTAGTGTTTATTAGTTTTAATTATGCGCCTTTTTAGATTAGGTCGTGCTCTAATTTACTATTCCATTTGCGAGTTATTAGAATGTAAAAACCAAATCCACATCTTTAATGCATGTCAAGCTGCCGATTCCTGACATAACCGTGTAGTTCCCAGTTCACTCTCACCGAGAGAACGATACTCCGTGATCTGATTATATATTATTCTTTTCTCAAAGTAATAGGTTGATACTTTAGCTTACGTATACGAATATGTTATTTATTATTATATATAATATGTATTATATATTTGATGTTATTTGTTTGATACGTGTTTAGACGAATATCAAAATGGCACCGCTGCCGGGGAGAGGTGTAGCGATTTTTACGGATTTGTTTCATATTCGAGCCTTGAAGATCCTTTCCCCGTGAATGTGTTCGTTTTATTTTATATAAAAATACAAAAATATATTACACTTCAAATTCTTATTTTATCTTTTCTTTTAATATTTAAAATAAACTGATTAGTTATTGTCGTTTCGGCTCTATCTTGTAGTTTAACAAACTATAAGAAGAGTATAAGGAGTGTCGATCCTACGAACTTCAACCTGAAAGGAGGAAGGTTTTTAATGACGCTTCGCCGCTTCTCCTACCCCTCCACTGCTTTCCTTGCGCATTTTTCTAGAGGATCAAACCGTGCACCTTTTAAACTTGAGGTTACCAAAAATACAATTTTTTCTTCTTATTATATAATATTTTCTTTTTCCTTATGTATTATTTTGAAACAATCATATCTAATATTCTTATCTATCCACTTATTCATCTAATACTATTCTCTTTAAACCTTCTTATCCGAGACTTCCTTCAACAAGTCCTATGGTTTTTCAACAATGCTCGTTTTGGGAGTCCGTTTAAATATAACAAGGAGGAATAATTTTTTGGATGTATGTCATGCCTTGGCCGATCTTGGCGCGAGCATAAATCTTATGCCCCTTTCTATTTGGAAAAAGCTTTCCCTATCCGATCTTACATCGACTCAGATGACTTTAGAGTTAGCGGATCGATCCATTACTCATCCTAAAGGAGTCGATGAAGACGTTTTTGTCAAAGTTAGGAGTTTTCACATTCCTACCGATTTTGTTGTTGTTGATTTTGAAGCCGATCTCGAGTACCTCTCATTTTAGGAAGATCCTTTTTGAGGACCGGTCGTGCTTTAATTGATGTGTATGAAGGAGAGCTTATTTTAAGGGACGGAAATGAACAAATAATTTTTCATGTCAATGGCACGACAAAACATCCTCAAAAGCATGTAAACGAGTCAATTAAAATGGTTAATGACACATGCAAGGATAGTTTTAAGAAGTTCACCGACGAACCCGCTCTAGTTTGCTTGCCTCCATCGGAAGATGACAACGATGAAAAGGAAAAGCAGGAAGTGAAGAATCTCGCAGAGTCGACAGCTAAACGCCAAACTCGTATCACACCTTGTTTGAAGAATTTTAAAGTTATTTGCAAGGAGAGCATTTTTCATTCAAACAAAACACCTCAAGTTTCTTTGGTTTTTGCAATCACATCCACCTTACCGTCT
Organism: Tanacetum coccineum; assembly: GCA_026074375.1. Lineage (NCBI taxonomy): Eukaryota > Viridiplantae > Streptophyta > Magnoliopsida > Asterales > Asteraceae > Tanacetum > Tanacetum coccineum. The sequence continues at coordinate 33,720 of BQNB010065051.1, forward strand.
ATTAAGCCCAAGGATTCTCTCATAATGGGGGACGAGCACCTTAGTACTTTTAGTGCTGAGGAAATTGTCCCAATCCCAAGAGAATCTGAGGATACATCCAGGAGTGATAGTAAGAATGTTTTACCTTCATGTGATAATTTCTCTGCCATCAACGTTCCACGTGATGATTCTGTGACTTTCTCTAACTCTCTTTTTGAATTTGATGTCAATTTCAACTCTAGTGACATAAACCCTCTTTTTGATGAAGTGTTAGAGGACATCGAGTGCAAGGATTCTTATGATTCCAACCTTGATGAGTCGACTTTCCTAGTCACACCTCTTTCTGATTCTAATAAGGATGAGTGTCTCGCTCCAGGAGACGACATTGAGATTCTACTTCACCATGATCCGTCTACTCCTATGAAAAGCGTTGCTTCCATTCTCGAGGGATTCATCGATGATCCACCTTTCGAAGAGAATGATGATTTATTTGATTTGGAATGTAAAACGAATGATTGGAAAAGAATTTTGTACGATGCTACAATTAATAAAGCTGAGTGTTTCGACCCAGGAGGCGACAATGATGAGATTGATGCTTTTCTAGCTATCGAAGTTCCTACGTATATTGAGGAAGGTTATTATGACTCAGAGGGAGACATATTATATCTTGAGAGTTTGCTTAGTGATGATAACACCCATAATCTCTCTTCCGATGTATTTTTCGATCATGAACCACAACACATTAAGAATGAATCAGACCATGATACTTTGATAACTTTTTCTCCCAAGAGTGATCCTCTTCACCATGAGTTCGCTGGAGGAGTCATCACGATTCCTCCAAGAATTGTTAGAGAGCACGAGGATTATATCAGTCGAATGTCGTTGCTTTACGGAAATTCATCTTCCTAGTCGCCGAAAATTTTTCATACAATTATCAAGTCTCTTCCCACATCTACTACCCTTATCGAAGATAGTGACTCTAACAGGGAAAAGATCGATATATTTTCCGGATCAGATGATTCGATACCACCAGGTATTGAAAGTGATTTTGACTCGGAAGAGGATGTTATTGACAACTTGCTTAACGATGATCCCATTCCCGAATATGAACGTTTAACCTTCGACATGGAACCCGATGTGCACGTGATAAACAATGTTAATGAAGATGAATGTTTTGACCCAGGGGGAGGTGAGATTAATGTTGAAATTGACGATTACTTCACATTTGTCACTCGGACTTTTCTTTCGTATCTCACTTACCCTGAGGTTTCTCCCTTAGTTTCCTCCACCATGAATGAGGACGCCATTTTTGACCTCGGCATCTCCACTTAGAGCCGGTGGCATCTCATCGGGATGGAACTTTCATGTGCTTAAATGTTTATC
>BQNB010065052.1:0-7500 GCA_026074375.1 Tanacetum coccineum
TAGGTGGTCGGGTATCGGAACCGGCACATTGGATGTCCTCTGAAAGATTATCCATAGTGATTACTTGTGATATGATTAATTTTATCGATCAATGATTAGTGATTGTATGTTAAAAGTGATGATTGTTTGTTGGATTAGGTGATATGTTGTTTGATTGTGATTTGGTTTGGTTGAATTAATGTTAACTTAATGTTGATAATGAAACTTAGGCAAAAAGCAGTGAAGTTTTGTCAAAAGGCAATGAAGAATATGAGTCAAAACGCAATGAAGAATCTGAGTCAAAACGCAATGAAGAATCTTGAGATTTGATCAAAATGCAACGTTGAGATTTGATCAAAACGCAACCAATTAAAAAATTGGGCAGAGTCTCCCTTAGTCAAAACGCAACAAAAGTCTTCAAAACGCAACCTGTAGTCAAAACGCAATGACCAAAACGCAACCTCTAGGTCAAAACGCAACGACCAAAATGCAACCTCTAATAAGACAAAACACAGTACAATAGTACTATACAAAACGACAAAACACAATGTACTTTCTTCACCAAAACGCAACGAAGAATGTCTTAGAAGGTCAAAACGCAACGACGAAAATACGAACTTTTTCACCTAAAAACACCTAAAAATCACCCTTTTGAACGTTTTCACTTGGTTTCTTTTGCACAACTTGGTCCTAGAAGGTTATAACAACTATAAAAACACTAACTTTAACATCACAAACATGAGAATCAAAGAGTGTCAAGAATAAGACCATAAACCTTCAAAACCAAACTTTTGATCTAAACTAACCAAGGAAACGCACACACAATCTAGCTAATCATCCCATGGGCTCTGATACCAATTGTAGTATACATGATATCATAACACAAGCATGGATGATTGGGTTGGAAAATTATCTAGAGAGAGAAAGTGAAGTATTTCTAGTGAGAGAAAAACCAAATGAAAGTTTTGTAAGAAATGTGAAACAACCAACCCCTTCCCATGGGTGGGAAGGGGTATATATACACGTGATTCTTTCTAACTACGAGCTATGCTATGCTAAACGATACACGGGGGTGACCGAGACTTTTTCATAATCCTAACAGGAGTCATTAGCTAGATGCAACTTCGAATTTACTTTTGTGATATTGTAATTCGTTGCTTATCATATCATTTAAGAAAACTTGTGGTCCCTGACTTTATAACATTATCAAACCCGGGAATTCACCAACTTATGTTGCGTTTAAATCATGTTTTTCTCAAGTCAAATAGGTACAAAAACAAATGATACATTGGGGTCCAACATTTTGGGAATCATTTTGCATGGAAGATATAAATGCCATTACAATTTTAAGTATTTGTTATGTACTAAAATATTTACATTTTCATGGATGAACAATTTAAGCTTCGGGCTTTTGTATCAAACAAGTTTATTTAATCCAATGTATCATTTTTAAACGACTCATATAGAGGTCGTTCTCGTATCTTGTGTTGTTGATCTATGAAGTAACAACCACAGACCCCTATTCCCGGCTACGAGCCCATTTTGAGGGTGTTACAACAACTGTGAGACCATCTCTTTTCGGCAAAACATTTTATTTTTTATGAAATAACCAATACTAAACAACTTTAATAAAAAGACTTTTTGACAAAACCTGAAAATAAGCTAGAAAAAGCATTTAAATCTGACACTTTGCTTAAGAAGGACTAAAAGACATTTAGCTAAAAAGCTTGGACTTTTTGTGACTCAATAAGCTCAAAGGAAGACTAATAAGCTACAAACTGATTAGAACCTGGACTAAATAAGCATAATGGACTAAAAGATAGCAATAAAAATAAGCTGAGAAAAAATAAGTTAAAAGAATAAGACAGCAGCATAAAAAGAGTGGCTAAAGTCCTATTGACATATTAAAAGCTAAGATTAAAGCTTAATAAGCCAATGGAACAAGCTGAATATCCTAAAACAAATTAAGACCTTTATTCAAAGAACACAAATAAAAAATAATTAAGCAAAAGGAAAAAGAAAATAAGCTAGACAACGGCTTAAAAAGATAACAGACTAAGCTAGTGGTTTTTGGCCTTTTTGATGCTAAATGCTACCTGCAGACTTAGATTTGAGACTCAAAAAGGATTTGACACACTTAAAACTAAAAACAGATTTAACTTACACTACATTAAGCTAAATGCAAACAAAATTTTACCAAAATTAAGCTTGAATTTGAACACGAATGAACTGCAAACTCTGACCTAAAAGAGACTAAACAAGATAAAAATGCTTGACTGTTTTTGAGTAAAAGATCTCAAAGGACTTTAACAATCAAAAGACTTCAAAACAGGTAACATATGAGCTTAAGTAACATCAATTGAACAATGAAACCATACCTCAAATGCGTTTTTAAGAAAGTAAACAGATAAGCTATTTGGAAAGCTTTTTAAACTTGCAGACGTGAATTTAAGATAAAACAAACTTCAAAACTTAATAATACCTAATTTAAGCTTATGAAAACTGGATCAAAGACTTAGTTTGAGCTAAGAAAACTTGACTTAATTACTAAAAGCAACACACGCAGTTTAACTAGGTTAAAACTGCTTGTGCCAAACACCCCTTAAAAACCTTAAATCTCATTTTAAGCTAAAACAAATTATGAAAAGCTTTAATCTAAATGTAAAAAGCAATATTAATACAGAATAAGCACAATTAAGCAGATAATAAGCAAAACAGTCAAAAGAATTAAAAATGAAAAGGAAAAGTACCTTTCCACCTTTCTCTAAACAAGGGCTCAAATTGCTCACAAGAGTGCATTTCTACAAGCTCTATCTATGAAATAAGCAAGTGTAAGAGTCCCAATAAGCCCTTCACTTTTTGGCTAACACCATGCCCATACTAAGCAATCCACAAAAGCATATAGGTATTTGATTGTTTAGGTGAAATTAAGTAGAGAAAATCATTCAGTTAACCTACTAGAAGGATTAACTGAATAAAGTTGGAAAAGCTTATAAGGTAAAAGAGCTTATATTGAGCTTATTAACTGTGTATCAAAACATAGACATAATTCAAAGCAGTAATTGAAAAGTAAATGAATTTCATTACTAGATCAAAAGTTAACATAACTGAAAATAGGAAATTCTATTAAAAACACAATAAGCTGGAAAAAAAGCTATAAGCTAATATATACTACTCCTAAACTAGATACATCCCTCTGTGTGATCTGCCTGCTATTTATAATGAGGAAATGAACCTTCTATCCCTTTGGAGTGTCCCTCAATCATCAATCCTGACCCTTGATTCTTAATTAATTCCCACACAATCCTTGGAGCCCTTGGATCAAGTGCTAGCTAACATCAACCAATCATGGCCTTAGGGATTGCTAGTGTGTCAATAATGGTGTCAGTGGTGTCAGAAAGATCTTCTAGAAGAGTTTAATTTGAATCGTGAGTGAAGGAATGGTTATGATAAAGTTACCCTGTGTGTAAATGGGAAAAAGAGGGAGGGAAAGGATGATGCTACAGTAACTTTGACCGGGTTTTATAAAGTTGGACCCAGTTTTATAAAAGGAATTGGGCCTTAGGCTTGGATTATTCATAAGGTTTCATGGATTGGATTTTTAATGGATTAAGGGTTTAAGGCATTAAGGTTATATAGTATAAATCTTAACGGGCTGACCCGGCCCAATAAAATAGGAACGGGTTGGCCCATTAAAGATGTATACGCCTTCGACTTCGGTATCTTGCTTTTTCTCCCAATCTCGTGCTCGGTTTTGTCTGTTTTGCTATGTTTATGTCCTTAATTAATATCCCGTACAGCAAGACTAATAACCAAAACAACATATACCACAAGTATTTGTCATGTATTATGGTCAATATTGGTCTTTTAGTTTGTTTTAATTAGTTTAAAAGGTATGGGGGGGGGGGATAAAGTCATATAATACCAACAAACTTTTTTCAAAATTTAATGAATTGTGTTACTGTGTACTATTCAAAAATTATCGTTTTGTATCGTTTGATCGGTCCTGAAAACATCCCTCTAAATATAAATATATAATATATACAATAGTTATAAAATATATAATAAGTATAATTTATCAAAAAATCTCCATGTTTGAAACGTCCTGGAAGTAATTATTCCCGGTCGTTATCCCCAACGAGGGGGTGGGGAATGCAATGGACAGTCGAAAGATAGTTTTGACATTTGTAGCCCTGAATGGAACAAAGATTTTTGATTGTGATTGTTCTATATCTACCTGAGAAATTAATGCAAATCTATAACTAAAAATATTAAAGCAACACAAATTTAAACTAAATACGAAAACGGGAAATCCTAAAAACGCGACTAATTACCAACTAAGGCAAAATAAAACCCTAAAAATGCTAACTTAGTTTCTAAACCACTATAAATGACAAAAGAAAATTTCTAAAAAGGAATTATATTTTTTTAGACTTTTTAAAAATTTTCTAATGAATTTAAAAACCAACTTAATCTAATTAAAATTCTAGAAAATAACAAATTAACACTAAAAATTCCAAAAAAATGATTTTCTACCTTTAGAAAATTCTAAAATGGTATAAAACTCAGAAAATATTTTTCACTCTTTTATAATTAAAAACTATTTTTCCTAAAATTAATTTAAAAAGCTAGTAAATGAAATTTAAATCTAAAAAGATAAAAATGTTTTTAAAATTTGTAAACTTAAAATATTAATATCAATAAGCTAAAAAAACTATTTTTTTGTATTTTTTAAAATATTTTAACTATTTTTAATTGATTTTCTAAAAATTTGAACTACGAAAATTAAAGAAAAAATAACAAATAAGTTGCAAAATCTAAACAATTGCAGGAAAGTCCCTAAATGATTAAAGTTCGTAGAAAAAATAAGTTGGATAAGCCAGCTTAAAGAATACGCTAAGAAAAAGCCTAATAAGCTACGGCTTATATATGAAAAAGGGCTCAACTGTGGTTGGGAGTATATTGATTGTGCAAGACAAACGGAAAAGACCCAATGGCGAAAGTGGTAGAGGGTGTGAGTGCTTAAACATTTGGTGAGTGGCAGAGTCCCGGAGTTCGAGCCCTGCTCACTTGGACTTCGCCTAATCCAAACGTTTTTGTTTACCTATTTTTACAACTTTTTTGTAAGCTAAAATAAGCAATTTTTGTAAAGAAAAAATTTTAAACTTAAAAAATAAGCTCATAAATACGCTGAAAAGCTTGACAAGAATGCTAAAAACTTACAAAAGGCAAATCCTAAACTGTTTGCTTTTTAAACTAAATAAGCTAATGAAAAAGAGGAATAAGCTAACACAGGTAATAAGCTATATCTAATAAGCATTAAGGAACATAAATAAGCACACAAAATAAGCTAAACTAGGCTAAAAAGGACAGATTCACTAAAAGCCACAATAGCATAAGTTATTTAAGCTAAAAGCATCTAAGCTTAAATAAAGCTTAAACTAACAGAAATAAGCTCTACTGGACTAAAAACTAACCTATATAGCAAGACTAAACCTAAAATAAGCCCAAAACAATATGCAAAATAAGCTTAAATAAGCAAATGAGCCTTTTTGGCCAATCTTGTTAACCATACCGCCAAAATGGACTTTCTAGCTTATATTTTTAAGATAAGAAACAGATCCCTTATGGCTTAGTTGGCTTAAAAGCCCTTAAAAGCTAGAGCACAAAAAGCTACTTAAATCAACTTCGAAAAAAAGTTTGAAACCAAATAACCTTTAAAAAGCTTAATAAAAACAAGTTTCACTCAACACAACACTTAGAAAAACTTTGTTCAATCTTAACAAAACCTAACTTTTGAGCTAAAAATAGCAAACAAACAGAATATGAACAAAGACCTTAAACAGATTTAGATTAGACCCTCAAAGAACTTAATACATCATTCAAAGAAGAGTTTGAAATAAGGATAAGCAGAAAAAGCAATATAAAAAAGCATTCTCATCTTTTTTCAACCTTGATTAAAAATTAACAAGATTATTGGTAAAACCACAAGACAAGAAATGTAGGTCTGATGACTTTGATCCTACCTGTTTAACCTCGCACAAACACATAAACATCAAAAATTTCACAAGATTCAAAAGCATAATCAAATAAGCAGATAAAATGAGCTATAAGCTCACAGATTCAAACCACAAGCTATATAACCTATGATTTTTAGATTCCAACTTAAACAATGATAAAAAACAAGTTAAAAGACTTTAAAAATGAAGATTAAATTTCCCAAATGGTGTCTTCATTCGACAATAAATTTAAGGTATAATTTTTATCTAACATATTATGTAATTTCTGTTTAATGAATATTACAGCACATGTTAATGAATATTAAAAATATTAGATGTGCGGGTTTTCAGAAATTGATTTCAGGAATACGAAAATCGATAGTTGATACATATGCATCAAATGAGGTATCAGTCGAACATGCCTCAACAGAGGCCACTAAATGTGTTTACGTGTCTTAGGTACATGTTTCTTCTATTTAGTATAAGGTTCGTCTTTTTGAGATGTTTTACGAGGGTGCAAAAACATATTTAATATACATTTCAGGTTCAAAATCGAGAGATTCATGTTCGGGTAATCATATTCATTATGGCCAAAAGCCTGATGTGTTCAGGTAATTCTCATACGTCTTTGGTTACAGTGTTAGTAAATACGAGTAATAAATTGTTCTAGGGGTGGCTTGATATCTACGATCTTCATAATATAATTTTCTTCCTTGGCTTCATTCGCCTTATCACCTGAATATATATTTTTATCTTGGTTGGCTTCATGGGATTCTTAACGATAAATACTCTCAAACAGTCTTAAAGTTTTTAAAAGAACCATCACATTGTGTTAAAAACCCAACACTTACACGCTTAAAATAAAAAGAAAAAAAATCCCAAAACGAACCCGCCCGTCGGGCGGGTTACATAACTAGTATATATATATATATATATATATATATATATATTAATACCATTAAAAATTTGTCCTAATATAAAAAAATACTTTTTATGTTTGAAATAATTTTTTTAGCTAAATATTTATGTAATTGTTATTTTTTTTAAATAAAATAGTGAAATTCAGGTTATTCGGGTCAACCCGAGAACCGAACCGAATTCAAATTCGATTTTTGGTTCGGTTCGATTGAATTCTAGTTCAGTTCGGTTTTCGGGTTAACCAAAAAAAAATTAAACCGAACTAATAGAACAACCCAACCGATCAACACCCCTAATTTGATTCGATTTCGAGTTTTACCTGAAAACCCAAATTATAAAATTTATGACTTTTTTTCATTTAATTATATATACTCATAACACCAAAATGTATATAACTGTGAAACTTAACCAATATATATATATATATATATATATATATATATATATATATATATAATATATTATATATAATTTATATATTATATGCATTTATACTATTATAGTAGAGAGAGAGAGAGAGAGGGTTAGGATCAAATAAGAAGTTTTCTTAAAATAAGAATGATAAGAAGTAACTATAACCGCATACCCGAGATGCACCGACTTA
>BQNB010065052.1:12500-35080 GCA_026074375.1 Tanacetum coccineum
TTTCTTCAAAAGCTAGAATAATTTATATATATATTTTTATAATATATAAATATAATATTTTATAAGTTTGGAAAATTGGCAATATATACCCTTGGTTTATAAACTTTTACAAGTTTAGTCCTTTATATAAAAAGTATATATATTAAACCTTTAACTTTTAAACTTGGCAAAATAGGTCCTTATAGTTATAACTTTAAGAAAATGACATTTTTAGCCCCTCTAGTTATTAATCTCAGAAAGTTACAATATATACCCCTTGAATGGAATTTATTTGCAAAACAAGTCCAAAATGCCATGCAGCTTATTTTAGGATTCCAAATGATATTTGCAGGTTATAGCGTATTATTATATAGCTAAAATAAGATGTTTTAATGTAATGAAAGTTTAGAAAAAGGATTCGTTAGCTAGAAAATCAAAACGGGTCGTGTTTAGGGTTTTTACCAAAAACACATAGGTTTGAGGATTCAAAGCTCCAAACAAGAGTTCATATATGATCTTAAGAGTATTATGAACATTATTGTACAAAATATAAGCTTATGGAACAAGATCTTAGGCTTACTTGAGTTAAAATGGGTCAAAATGGGGTTTTCGGGTTCATACGCCTAGTAACGACTTCAAGGCTTCGTTTTTCTTGATTCTTGGCTTTTTAGAGACTTCTCTTGATCTTCTATTACTGTTCTTAAGACTCCATTGATGTTTGAGATGAGTTTGAGAGGTGTGAGTTGAAGAATGAAGGGCGCGTCCCTTTTATAAGGTCGAAATCCCCTTGGAGCCCAAGTTTGGGTTTGCTTAGTGTCCTAGGCTAGTGAAGTGACTAAAGAGGGCTATGATGGTGAGTAATATGAGCTAGAAACTAGCCATGAAGAGGTGGGGGGTTGTTTGGAGGCCACAGCTACAAGAAGGAGAAAGGAGGTGACAAGGTGGTGATGTAGCAACTTGGTGGCCAAGTATATTAGGAAGGATGTGATGAAGTTGCTTGCAAGGCTGATTGGTGATGTCATGGTGAGGTCATGGAGGTGCTAGGATGGGTGCTTGGGTTTAAAATGGGTCAAAATGAAAGAAAAAGGGTCACGGGTTGGTTTAGGGTTCAATTATAGGTTTAAGGTTTTAATTTGTGAATTAGGGTTAGGGTTTAGTGTTTAGAGGTTGTGTATTAAGTGTTTGTACCTTGTGCTAAAGTGGTGGTAAGAAACTAGAATGAAAACGGTGGTAAAATGAGCTTATTTGAATGTGTGCTTAATAACTTATACCTTGAGCTTTTAATGACTTGTACATTGATTTAGAGGGAAAATATAATTCAAATATTGTACATTGTATACTTGTATACATGCTTTAAAGGCTTGTACATTTTACATTACATATAATTATGGTTTTGATGTAAATGTTAACGGGTAACGTTCATTTCATGAAAACTACGTTAAATAGATAACGTACATGATAAAATAGATAATAGATTATTAACTTGACATGTTAGGATGTTTACTTGCTGTAAACATTGATAGAAGTGAGCTTATTTACTTTAGTGATGCAAGTTACATTGCATAATGTGATAAAGCAAAAATTTCCTTGTAAAAATGTGGTATATAAAGTGCATCTAATTTAATAGATGGATATTACAGTGCATCTAATTTAATAGATGGATAATTATATTGATGAAAATTGCGGGTTTTTATAGTCCCCCAACCTTACAGAAATCTCATCCCGAGATTTAGTCGAATGATAGAATGTAAAAGTTCAGAGATTCATTCATATGAGGGTAATATTGACAATGATTTCATAAAGTAAGGAATTTGTTTGTATAAATGCCGTATACTTAAGCCTACTTATTTATAATTTGTCACTTACAAAAAGAGGCGTCCTAATTCATTTTTATAAGATGGTTATAAATCATTCTACCTAAGCATAAAACATGATATCAAAATGGTGATGTGTAGAAGATGATATGATTTTTCAAAATCATAAGAAGCAACGGGAAGAATAATGAGACATTAATTGCACAGATGCCCATATTATCAGTCGAGGATCTTTGTTGTTGCATAAGTGTTTCAAAGGTATGAGGCGAGTATTTAGAGTTGAATATAATAGAACTAATAGGATTGACAAACGATGTCAAGTTTTGATATCATCAGACATCAAGATGTAACAAAATTACCATTTTATTATTTCATGGATAACTTTATCTTACATATCTAACATAATCAAAACTTTACGAGTGTTGACACTTATGTTACGTGTCTCTAGAAAAAAGTAATAAATGACAAGGATAGTAGCTTGGTGTTTGGGGTTTTTAAACTTATGAAGTGGGTTTCAGAAGGTCCTTTATATATAACTGGTGGTGAACTTGAATATCCTCGAGAGTTGTTTCTGGGTTAGAAATCCTAAAGAGAGCAAAAGCAATCTTGTCTCTTAGTAAGTAGGCTCCCATGTGGCCCTGTTGTTTGCTTTTGAGCATTGATTTGCATAATGCCCTTTCTCTCCACAGGCATTACAAGTTATGGATACTAGTTGTAGGTTGTTTTTAGTGGCTGGTCCTTTTTTTCTGCAGTTCCTGGTCAGATGACTTACCTTGTTACAAGTATAAAACCTTACAGTGCAAGGTCCTACGTGATGTAGGGTGCATCTTTTACACAAGGGATGGTTTCCAGTATACCCATTATTAGCAGTATAAGCCCTGAAGGTTTCTTGCCTCCTATTCTGCTGTTGGTGGTGATCATTGTTACGGTTGTTATTATTGTGGTTGTTGTTGTGATTGTTGGAGTGGTTATTGTTGTTGCAATCATTGGGGTAGTTGTTGTTGTCAGTGGTGTTTCTTTCATCATCAAACTTTCGTTTGTAATCATTGGTTCCTTGCTCAGAATTATGTTTTGTTACCTGATCCATGAACCTCTGGGTTATGGTAATGGCTTCCTCTAAAGTTTGAGGCTTTGAGGCGGTAACATTTCCTTCAATACTTCTGGGTAATCCTCCGATGAAAGATTCCAGGAGTTCTCATGTTTTGGTACGCATATTGGGCATAAGACTGTTAATTCCTTGGAATCTTCTAATGTAAGTTTTAAGAAACTTTCTTTTACAGTCAGATTGTAAAGTTCATCTTCCATTTTTTTGACTTCAGTTCGAGGATAATACTTATTTTTTAAAAGCCTTTTTAATTCAGTCCAAGTGATCCTATTGGATTGATCTATTCCCATAGGTTGGGCGTATGCATTCCACCAGGACAAGGCGTCATCAGTCAGGGTACCGGTAGCAAATGTTACTTTATTTTCTTCGGCACATTTGCTACGAGAGAATACTGATTCGGTTCGTTCAAACCAGTGAATGAGGCCAACTGCTCCTTCTGTACCATTGAAGTAGAAAGGTTGACAGCTTATGAACTCTTTATAGCTTCCCGTTTTTGCTACAGGAGTTCTAGTAGGTCCGGTATTCCTGTTGGGATTACTAGTACTTGCCATTGTTGCAGCTTGTGCTTCGAGAGCCGCGACGACACTGTCAGCAACTAGTTTCTTAATGGCAGCCCGAGTCATGGCCGGTGCTTCAGATGTTGACGTTCTTTTGGGAGGCATTCTATCAACATAAGACAACACAAAATAAGAATGATATCATAAGTCTTAAATTGCAATGCTTATTTTTGAACTTTAAGCATTTTTAACAATAGTGATATTAAAATCATATTGTATGGATTCTTATTTTGATACAAGTTCTAACAAAGTAATACACATCCTTTGGTATTACATTGTAGGATATAACAGAAAATTTTGAAATTTAAGATTTCCAGGAATGAACATTCAAACAAGCATCAGACTCTTTAGATTCCTCGGGGACTGGTTCACTTCCTAGTGGTCATGGTATGATCCATAATGAGTTATCTAACTCTGCGAAGATAGATTCATCAAAGGGATAATCTGGTGGTGGTGTGGTTGACCTAACTGGTGATGAAGATCCTACTGATGAAGATGAAGATATTAGAATGGGTGATTCAACAAGAGTCTTAGTGTCTTTAGGTGGTGGAATCTCTTCAGGAGGAAAGAAATCTCGAGAATTAAACATTAGAGATAGCGATAACACTGTAGATGGAGACAAAACAGCTGGGGGTGGAATAGTAACTTGTGGTGGACTAATGGCATCATATGCTTGTATGACCTTCATAAACGGATCATCATGTAAAGGTGAGAAGACTAGTGTGTCCAAAAGATACTTAGTTAAATCATTTGAAGAGTCAGGAGAAGTGTTTCCCGGTGTAGCTGAGAAATAGTCTGGAACATTTGTAGAGGAAAAAGCATCATCAATATCGGAATCAAATGGGACGACAATAGGGTGGTTGGATGAAGACATAACTGTGTAACATCCTAGTGTAAATAACATAAGTTATTTATATAATAGTATAGTAGTTATGTATCTTTACATACTATTCGGGAAATGCAGTGGCACGGAGGACTTTCTTGGCTAGAAGAAGAAAAGTAGCTATAGTTAAGGTTTTAACCTTGTTCTCTATAACCATGGCACTGATACCAATCTGTAATACCCCCATTTTGATAAATATAGCAGCGAAAGCTAATCTGAGGTATTACTTCATAGTACAACAGTCATAATTATAGAAAACGACTCATAAAGGGACGTTTTGGAAAAGGGAAAAACATAAGGGGGGGAGATGTCAAATCATTCATTTATTCATCAGAGTTTTTACAAACAGTGGTCCTTGAAAATCTACAGGAAAACATAAAGTTGAATGATAACATATAGCAGCGGAAGCTAATCTGGGGTATTACTTCATAGTACAACAGTCATAATCATAGAAAACGACTCATAAAGAGACGTTTTTGGAAAAAGTTGTTATCATTCATTATTTCATCAGAGTTTTTACAAACAGAGGTCCCAAAATCTACATGAAAACATAAAGTTTGAATGATAACAGTTTAGCCATCTTGAAGTCTGTGCCACTCCGTGCCATAAGATGTTCAGTTACCTGAGATAAACATGCTAAAAAGTCAACACAAAGATTGAGTGAAATTCATAGGTTTATAGTAAACAGTTTTGAATACAAGCTTAATAGTGGGATACGTTGTTATACACCCATAGTTTGTAATAATTGCAACATATACAATTATCATAAAAAATAGTATTGTTGGCCTAAGCTCATGACACCGAAGCCTTAGGTTAATCAATAACCACAAATAATTGCCCCAACGGGTGTCTTTTCCAAAACACCCTCAAAGTTATTCAAATGTGTGCTATTGGTTACCGACAGTATAGGTACACCAACAGGGAGTCCAATCCTAAATAGATCTATTCACAGCATTCGTGCTTACCCCGACGAGTAATTAATGGTTCATGATAGTGGGGACTTAGGCAATAATGTATCAGGATAACATATAGAAAAATACTTGCATTCATGGTTTATAGAATGTATCCCCCTCGCGGGTTTATGAAACATTTAAAAGGTTGAATGCGAGGCTATGAACTCACCTTAACAGTACATGGAAATCTAATTGATGGCAAAAGTATGTGAAATGAAAGTAACGGCTTCGTCACACAACCTGGGTAATATGTCAAGTCTTAGTTTGATTGGATATGTTTTATGTCATAATGAAATATTATTTTGATTGGATTTATTATAGAAATATCGTCTCACTATTCGGGCCATCATAATTCAGAGGTCATGTAGTAAACGTTTGAGGAGCCAGGACACTTTAAATCGTAAATCCAGCAAACTCGTTAAAACGTATACCCAAATGAAACCCTTTATATGAAGCTCCCTAGTAATGTGATACATTATAGTTTTTAGTTTCTTTAAAAGCTAGAATAATTTATATATATATTTTTTATAATTAATATAAAAATATAATATTTTATAAGTTTGCAAAATTGTCAATATATACCCCTGGTTTATAAACTTTTACAAGTTTAGTCCTTTGAATATAAAGTATATATAATTTAAACCTTTAACTTTAAAACTTAGCAAAATAGGTCCTTATAGTTATAACTTTAAGAAAATGACATTTTCAGCCCCTTATATTTATAAATTTCAGAAAATTATGATATATACCCCTTGCATGGAATACTTTTGCCAAACAAGTCCAAAAATCCATGCAAGCTTATTTTAAGGTTCCAAATGATATTTGCAGGTTATATCTTATTAGAATAAGCTAAAATAAGATGTTCTAACAAAACAAAAGTTTAGAAAAAGGATTTGTTAGCTAGAAAATCAAAACGGGTCGTTTTTAGGGTTTTTATCAAAAATACATGGGTTTGAGGATTCAAAGCTTCAAACAAGAGTTCATACATGATCTTAAGAGTATTATGAACATTATTGTACAGAATATAAGCTTATGGAACAAGATCTTAGGCTTACTTAAGCTAAAATGGGTCAAAATGAGGTTTTCGGGTTCGTACGCCTAGTAATGACTTCAAGGCTTCGTTTTTCTTGATTCTTGGATTCTATTCTAAGCTTAGGAACTTCTCTTGATCTTCCATTGCTGCTATGGAAGTCTAGAATTCCATTTTAGGGTATGAGATAAGATGTGTGGGATGAAATGAAAAGGGTGTTTGGTTCGTGTATTTATAATGCTCAAGGAACCTTTGTGCCCAAGTTTTGAGTTTGATTAGTGTCAAGGCTAGTTAAGGTGACTAAGAGGGGCTAGTAGGATGAGTAAGGAAGGCTATAACTAGCCATGAAGGTGTGGAAGGGGTATTTGGAGGCCATGGCTAAGAAAGAAGGACAAGGAGGTGTTTTGTTTGCATGTAGCTTACAAGGAGGTGATGGAGGTGCGTGTAAGATACTTGAGTGGATGCTTGGTGAGTCATAGAGGTGCTTGAGGTGCTAGGTTGCAAGCTTGGGTATAAAATGGGTAAAAATGGAAAGAAAATGGTGTCGGGTTGATTTTTCTTTCGGGTTAGGGTTTATGGTTTTAAAACATGGATTAGGGTTAATATTAGGGATATATTAGGTTTAGGAGTCATGAATTAAGTACTTGTACCTTGTGTTAAAGTGGTGTAAAGTTTAAACATGGTTTAGGAGCTTAAATGGCCTAATTTGGTTTTTCGGCATGATTAGCGTGTACCTTGTGTGTTTAAGACTTGTACATTGATTTAGAGGGAAAATATAATTCAAATATTATGCATTGTACACTTGTACACATGCTTGAAGGTTTTCACATTCATTTTTATATGTATACATTACATATAATTAGGGTTTTGATGTAAACGTTAACATTTAATGCTTGTTTTGAAATAACGTTTTGAAAAGTACGTTAAATGGATAAGGTACTTAGTAAAAATGATATTAGGATATCGACTTGACATATTAGGATGTTTACATGATATAAACATAGATATAGATGGCATTGATAGAGGTTGCATGAGCTCGTTTACTTTAGAGATGCAATTTTTGTTGCATAATGAGATAAAGTAAAAAAATTCACTGTAAGAAGGTGATATATTTATAATAGATGGATATTATAGTGCATCTAATTTAATAGATGGATAATTACATTGGTGAAAATTGCAGGTTGTTATAGTCTCCCTTCATTAAAAGAAATCTCATCCCGAGATTTAGTTAGATGTCGGTGTGATGTTTGAAAACAGATGTGGATACTTGGCACGAATTTGATCTTCGCATTCCCATGTAAAATCTGGTCCTCTTTTAGAGTTCCATCTTACTTTGACTATAGGTATACGACTTTGTTTCAGTTGCTTGATTTCTTGATCCATAACTTCTACTGGTTCTTCCATAAAGTTGAGTTTGTCATCGAGCCGAAGCTCTTTCATTGGAATGACTAGGGATTCGTCAGATAAGCATTTCTTTATATTAGAAACGTGGAAGGTATTGAGGATATTTATGAGTTCTTTAGGAAGCTCAAGTTTATATGCCACTAGACCAATCCGTTCAAGTATTTTGAATGGTCCAATGTACCGAGGGTTAGGCTTTCCTCGTTTTCCAAATCAGATGATTCCATTACGAGGTGATACTTTCAACATAACACGATCTCCAACTTGAAATTCTAAAGGCTTCCGTCTTTTATTGGCATAAATTCTTTGTCGATCTTTTACAGCTTGCAAGCGTTGTCAAATTTGCACTATTTTCTCGATGGTTTCATGGATTATTTATGGTCCTGTAAGTTGAACATCTCCAACTTCGGCCCAACAAACAGGTGATCTGCACTTTTGACCATAAAGTGCCTCGAATGGTGCTGCCTTAATACTGGCATGGTAACTATTATTATAGGAAAATTCTACCAATGGTAAGTGTTTTTCCCATCCTTTTCCAAAGTCTATAACACAGGCTCGAAGAATGTATTTAAGTGTTTGAATGGTTCTTTCACTTTTTCCATCGGTTTCAGGATGATATGCTGTACTCATGTCTAATTGAGTACCCAAAGCACTTTGTAATGATTGCCAGAATCTGGATGTGAAATGACTATCACGATCCGAGATGATAGATATTGGTACGCCATGCTGGGAGACTATTTCCTTGATGTACAACCTTGTAAGGGTTTCCATACTATCTGTCTCTTGGGTAGGGGTAAAATGTGCGGATTTGGTAAGACGATCGACAATGACCCTGATTATGTCATGTCCGCTTGATGTTTTGGGAAGTTTTGTAACAAAATCCATTGTTATTCTTTCCCACTTCCCCATAGGAATCTCTGGTTGAAATAGTAAGCCGGATGGATTCTGACATTCTTCCTTAACTCTAGAACATGTCAAACATTTTCCAACATATTCAGCGATGATTGCCTTCATGTTAGACCAACAATAGAGTTTCTTTAGATCTTGATACATTTTGTCAGAACCCGAGTGAATGGAATATTTTGATTTATAAGATTCATGCAAGATCAAGTCCCTTAGATTACCAAAGAGTGGTAACCAACTTTGGTTCTTGATACAACGAGTTCCATCAAGACGTACTTCAAACACTTTGTCCACTCCTCATAAATTCTCAGCCTTGATGTTTTCTTCCTTGAGTGCTTCAGTTTGAGCTTCGAGAATTTGTAATGGTAGTTTTGGATGAACGGTCATGATTAATGCTCTAACTCGAAGAGGTTTGATTCATTCCTTTCGACTTAAGGCATCTGCTATGACATTTGCCTTTCCAGGGTGATATCGAATCTTATAATCATAATCTGCAAGCAATTCTACCCAACGGCATTGTCTCATGTTTAACTCTTTCGGATCAAGGATGTGCTGAAGACTTTTATGATCAGTGAACACAATACATTTGGTGCCATACAGATAGTGTCTCCAAATTTTAAGAGCGAACACTATTGCTCCTAATTTGATATCATGAGTGGTATAGTTTTCTTCATTAGGCTTAAGTTGTCAGGATGCATATGCAATAACCTTCTCTATTTGCATTAACACTGCTCCTAGACCTTGATGGGACGCATCACAGTAAACAACAAAATCGTCATTTCCTTATGGTAATGCTAAGATTGGAGCTTCACATAGCTTTTGTTTTAGCAGTTGAAAAGCCGATTCTTGGTCTTCGCCCCAGATATACTTCTTGTTTTTCTGGGTTAATTCAGTCAAAGACTTTGCAATCTTTGAAAAATCTTTGATAAATCTTCGATAATAGCCGGCAAGTCCTAAGAATTAACATATTTATGTGGGTGTAGTAGGAGATGTCCAATTCTTAACTGCTTCAATCTTGGCGGGATCAACATGAAGTCCTTGACTATCAATCAAATGTCTAAGAAATTGCACGATACGAATCCAGAAATCACATTTGGAGAACTTGGCATACAATTTCTCTTTTTTGAGTAATTCCAATATTATTCTTAAATGATTTGCATGCTCTTCTATGTTACGAGAGTGGATGAGAATATCATCGATGAATAATATCACAAATTTATCCAAGTATAGTTTACACACATGATTCATGAGATCCATGAATACAACAGGTGCGTTAGTTAAACCAAATGGCATCACTTGAAATTCGTAGTGTTCGTATCTTGTACTGAAAGTAGTCTTAGGAATATCTTCATCCTTTACTATCAGTAGATGATAGCCTGATCTTAAGTCAATTTTTGAGTAGACACTCGAACCTTGAAGTTGATCGAATAAGTCATCGATTCTGGGTAATGGGTAACGATTCTTTACAGTGAGTTTATTCAACTCTCGATAATCGATACACATTCTGAAAGATTCGTCTTTCTTTTTAACAAATAAGACAGTAGCTCCCCAGGGTGAAGTACTTGGTCGTATAAAACCTCAGTCTGTTAACTCTTGAAGTTGGTTAGATAGTTCTTGCATTTCTGAAAGAGCTAATCTATAAGGTGTGCGGGCTACAGGTGCTGCTCCTGGAATTAAATCGATTTGGAATTCTACTTGACGAACGGGAGGAAGGCCAGGTAGATCTTCAGGAAAAAATTCTAGGAATTCTCTGACTACTGGGATATCTTCTAGTCGTTTCTCGTCTGGCTTCTTTTTCATTACTTGGGCTATGAAAACTTGACATCCTCTGGATATATACCTTTTGATTTTTATACAGGATATAAGGCTTAGTCGAGTTTTACTTCGATCACCTCGGATGATTAAAATTTCACCGTTGATGGGAATGTGGACGACTTTCTCGTCACAGATAATTCTGACATGATACTTAGACAACCAATCCATACCAACGACGACGTTAAAACTACCGAGTTTAATTGGCATGAGATCGATTTCGAAAGATTAATTTAGCAAGGTTAGGGTGCAACCCTGGATAACGGTGTTTGTGCTTACTAGATTTCCGTCAGCCATTTCGATATCGTAAAAGGTATCTATTGTAATAGGCGGGATATTTAGCATAGAGGCAAGAGATATGGATATGAAGCTTTTATCAGCTTCGGAATTAAATAATACTCTAGCTAAATGCTGGTTTAGGAGAAACATACCCGTAACTACATTCGGGTCTTGATGAGCATTCCTATCTCTTAGCATGTAGGCTCTTCCCTGGGCATTGATGTTGGTCTTTCAGCACTGATTTGTATAATGCCCTTTCTCTCCACAGGCATGACAAATAACTATCACTGGTAGCTGATTACTTTTAGTGGCTGGCCTCTTGTTTCGGCAGTTTTTGGTCAAATGGCCCACCTTATTGCAAGTATTACACTTAACAGTAGAAGGTCTTGTGTGATGTAGATCACATTTTCTACATAATGGGAGGTTTCCAGCGTACCTATTGTTCTCAGCAAGAGTGGCAGCATAAGCTTTGACAGCTTCTTGCCTTCTGTTTTGTTGTGGTTGGTGATTATTGTAGTGGTTGGTGTTGGTGTTATGGTAGTTGTTGTTTTTGCGGTAATTGTTGTTGTTGTTGTTGAAAGTTCTTTTGTCGTCCAATTTTCGTTTGTGGTCACTTGATACTTGCACCGGAGTGTGCTTTGTTACCAGATCCATTAGCCTTTGGGCTATATTAATGGCTTCCTCTAAAGTTTGAGGCTTCGAGGCGGTAATATTTCCTTCAATACTTCTAGGTAATCCTCTGATAAAGGCTTCTAGGAGTTTCTCGGTGTTTGGTACCATGTTTGGGCATAAGACTGCTAATTCTTAGAATCTTCTAACATAAGGTTTGAGATCATTTCCCTTTATAGTCAGATTGTAAATTCATCTTCCATCTTTCTGACTTCAGTTCGAGGATAATACTTGTTTGTTAAGAGACTTTTCAATTCAGTCCAGGTGATTTGATTGGCTTTATCTACTCCCATAGGCTGGGCGTATGCATTCCACCAGGACAAGACATCATCAGTGTGGGTACTAGTAGAAAATGTTACTTTGTTTTCCTTGGTACATTTGCTCTGAGAGAATACTGATTCAGTTCGTTCAAACCAACGGATAAGGCTAACTGCTCCTTCCGTACCATTGAAGTAGAAAGGTTGACAGCTTATTAACTCTTTATAGTTTTATGTTTTTGCTACAAGAGTTCCAGTAGGTCTGGTGTTCCTGTTAGGATTACTAGTACCTGCCATTGTTGCAGCTTGTGCTTCTAGAGCCGCAGTGACACTATTAGTAACTACTTTCTTAATGGTATCTTGAGTCATGGCCGGTGCTTCAGATGGTGACGTCCTTTTAGGAGGCATTCTATCAACATAAGACAACACATAATAAGAATAATATCACAAATCTTTAAAATGTAATGCTTATTTGAAATGCTTAAAGTTCAAAAATAAGCATTGTTATAATGGTGCTATTGAAATCATGAATTCTAACAAGTATATGATATAGAAGTTATGGTATGATGATGAAGATGAAGACAATGATATAGGATATAAGATAAATGAATCGATATTAGGAACAACAAAGTAGAACAGGATTGCCATTGTATTATATTAAGAACAACTTGCCTTTGTACTATACATAGTCAAGATTTGACAAGTACTTTTATTTATACCACACATCCCATGGCTAGGTTCTAATAAAAGCGATAACTAAGATCTAATCTAATAGTCTGATGGTCCTTCTTGGCTGATCTTGAGTTTATTGATGGCATTCAGGAGACTTTGCATATCTTTTTGATGACGAATCTGGATATCGTTGATGATGTGTTCTAGATCAGTAATTCTGAAGTGAGCCAGAGAAATTTTGTGGTTATTTACCATTTGCTTCTTTTGAAGTTTAGTAATTTGAGCACGAGCTTGTTGGAGTTTAGCTTCCAGATTGTCAAAGTCTTGTTGGATGATCACCCAACCTTTTCCGATTCCTTTGATTTTGTCTTCTATGTACTCAATACGGTCGAGAGAAAGTTCATCTAGATAATTCAAGATTTCCTCAATTTGCTCCTCGTGACGTTCTAGACTTGTCTAACGAGAGCTTTCTCCTATCTCAAAGTCTTGAGGTAGGGCAGAAGTAGATGAGGATGATCAATCACAACCTCGTTTCTTTGGTGGTAGTAGTTCCTCGAGAAAAAAGAATTCTTGAGGATTAAGCATTGATGATTGAGGTATGATAGTTGGAGGTAGGATAGGTGATTTTTCAGCATAGAATGCTTGCATAACATTCATGTAAGGATCATCATGAAAGAGCGAAAGAGTTGGTAAAGCCACTGGAACTACGCCAAATGAGTTTGAAGAGATAGAATATGTTTTTCCCGGTGAAGCTGGGACATAGTCCGGAGAAGCCGGGATAAAGTCAGGAAAGTTGGAGGAAAAAGCATCCTCAATACCGGAAGTAAGATGGTTGGGAGACGACATCACTCTGTTAACAACCCAGCGGTAAATAACATAAGTTATTTATATAATCGTATAATAGTTATGTATCTTTTCATACTATTCGGGAGATGCAGTGGCACGGAGGACTTTCTTGGCAAGAAAAAAGAAAAGTAGTTATAGTTAAGGTTTCAACCTTGTTCTCTATAACCGTGGCTCTTAATACCAATCTATAACACCCCTATTTTTGACATATAGCAGCGGAAGCTAATCTAGGGTATTATTTCATAGTACAACAGTCATAATCATAGAAAACGACTCAAAAGAGATGTTTTTAAAAGATAAGTTATCATTCATTATTTCATCAGAGTTTTTACAAACAGAGGTCCCAAAATCTACATGAAAACATAAAGTTTGAATGATAACAGTTTAGCCATCTTCAAGTCCGTGCCACTCCGTGTCATAAGATGTTCAGTTACCTAAGATAAACATGTTAAAAAGTCAACACAAAAGTTGAGTGAAATTCATAATTTTATAGTAAACAGTTTTGAATACAAGCTCAATAGTGGGATACGTTGTTATACACCCATAGTTTGTAATAATTGCAACACATACAATTATCATAAAAAATAGTATTGTTGCCCTAAGCTCATGACACCGAAGCTTTAGGTTAATCAATAACCACAAATAATTGCCCCAATGGGTGTCTTTTCCAAAACACCCTCAAAGTTATTCAAATGTGTGCTATTGGTTACCGACAGTATAGGTACACCAACAGGGAGTCCAGTCCTAAATAAATCTATTCACAACATTCGTGCTTACCTCGACGAGTAATTAATGGTTCATGATAGTGGGGACTTAATGGCAAAAGTAGGGACTTAGGCAATAATGTATCAGGATAACATATAGAAAAATACTTGCATTCATGGTTTATAGAATGTATCCCCCTCGCAGGTTTATGAAACATTTAAAAGATTGAATGCGAGGCTATGAACTCACCTTAACAGTATAGGGAAATTTGATTGATGGCAAAAGTATGTGAAATGAAAATAACAGCTTTGTCACACAACCTGTGTAATATGCCAAGTTTTAGTTTGATTGGATATGTTTTATGTCATAATGAAATCCCTTTTGATTGGATTTATTATGGACACTTTAAATCGTAAATCTAGTAAACTCGTCAAAACGTATACCCAAATAAAACCCTTCATATAAAGCTCCCTAGTAATGTGATACATTATAGTTTTTAGTTTCTTCAAAAGATAGAATAATATATATATATATTTTTTATAATTAATATAAAAATATAATATTTTATAAGTTTGCAAAATTAGCAATATATACCCCTGGTTTATAAACTTTTACAAGTTTAGTCATTTATATATAAAGTATATATAATTTAAACCTTTAACTTTGAAACTTGGTAAAATAGGTCCTTATAGTTATAACTTTAAGAAAATGAC
Organism: Tanacetum coccineum; assembly: GCA_026074375.1. Classification (NCBI taxonomy): domain Eukaryota; kingdom Viridiplantae; phylum Streptophyta; class Magnoliopsida; order Asterales; family Asteraceae; genus Tanacetum; species Tanacetum coccineum. The sequence continues at coordinate 27,079 of BQNB010065052.1, forward strand.
ATTTTCAGCCCTTTTTATTTATAAATTTCAGAAAGTTACGATATATACCCCTTGCATGGAATACTTTTGCAAAACAAGTCCAAAAAGCCATGCAAGCTTATTTTAAGGTTCCAAATAATATTTGCAGGTTATAGCTTATTAGAATAAGCTAAAATAAGATTTTCTAACGTAACAAAAGTTTAGAAAAAGGATTCGTTAGCTAGAAAATCAAAACGGGTCATTTTTAGGGTTTTTTTATCAAAAACACATGGGTTTGAGGATTCAAAGCTTCAAATAAGAATTCATACATGTTCTTAAGAGTATTATGAACATTATTGTACAGAATATAAGCTTATGGAACAAGATCTTAGGCTTACTTGAGCTAAAATGGGTCAAAATAAGGTTTTTAGGTTCGTACGCCTAGTAATGACTTCAAGGCTTTGTTTTTCTTGATTCATGGCTTCTATTTTAAGCTTATGGACTTCTCTTGATCTTCTATTGCTTCTATGGGAGGCTAGAATTCCATTTGAGGGTATGAGATGAGCTGTGTGGGATGAAATGAAAAAGGTGCTTGGTTCGTGTATTTATAGTGCTCAAGGAGCCTTTGTGCCTAAGTTTTGAGTTTGATTAGTGTCAAGGATAGTTAAGGCGACTAAGAGGGGATATTAGGATGAGTAAGGAAGGCTAGAACTAGCCATGAAGGTGTAGAAGGGGTATATGGAGGCCACAACTAAGAAAGAAGGACAAGGAGGTGTTTTGTTTAGAAGTAGCTTACAAGGAGGTAATGGAGGTGCTTGTAAGCTACTTCTGCTACTTGGTGTGTATGCGTTTAGTGAGTCAACGCTGACCCCCAAGTGGGACCAAAATGCCATAAAATTGGTGCCAAGGTTATTGGTTTAGGATTTGTTTAGGGTTTTTAAGTGTTTAGATCAAGTTAGGGTTAGTGTTTGGGATAGATTAAGGTTTAGGATTAGTGTTAGGATTATGGTTTACTGTTTAGGATTAGGATTTAGGGCTTAGTTTTAGGTTTTATGGTTTAGTTTTAAGGTTTAAGTGAAATTAAGGTTTAGGGTTTTGTTTTATGGTTTAGGGTTTTAAAACATGGATTAGGGTTAAGATTAGGGATAGATTAAGGTTTAGGAGTCATGAATTAAGTACTTGTACCTTGTGCTAAAGTGGTGTAAAGTTTAAACAAGGTTTAGGAGCTTAAATGGCCTAATTAGGTTTTTAGGCATGATTAGCTTGTACATTGTGTGTTTAAGACTTGTACATTGATTTGGAGGGAAAATATAATTCAAATATTGTGCATTGTACACTTGTAAATGGATAATGTATACATTACATTTAATTAAGGTTTTGATGTAAACGTTAACATTTAATGCTTATTTTGAAATAACATTTTGAAAAGTACGTTAAATGGATAACGTACTTAGTAAAAATGATATTAGGATATAGACTTGACATATTAGGATGTTTACATGATATAAACATAGATATAGATAGCATTGATAGAGGTTGCGTGAGCTCGTTTACTTTAGAGATGCAAGTTATGTTGCATAATGAGATAAAGCAAAAAATCTCCCTGTAAGAAGGTGATATATTTATAATAAATGGATATTATAGTGCATCTAATTTAATAGATGGATAATTACATTGGTAAAATTGCAGGTTGTTATAATAAACTAGTTTGTTTTTGTTTCCTTCATAAAGCTAAGATGATATGATAACAGGAAGAAAAGAGGGTTCTTCCAAGAATACATATTCCAGGTTATCAGGAAGAGGTTTAAGTTCAAGATCCGTAGGAGGTTCTTCAATAGATGTTTTGATCTTGTTATCGGTGTTAAAAGTGATTTTTTTGAATGGTGGTTCTTCGGTGTCGGATTCGGATTTAGAATTTTCATCGGTAGTCATTGCCATGAATTCATCGAATTTAGCAAAGAGTTTTTCTTCAAGGATGGTTCCTTCGATGGAATAGAGGATTTTACTACCTTCGTCGAGAAGAGCATTGAAATATTCTTCTATGATTTAGTCGATGACATCAATACTGAAACATGTATATCGTTTGAATAGGAGTGTTTCATCGCAGAATCGATGTGAAAGATCATTCGTTCAGTTCCTACTCCGAGATTGAGTTACTTCTGTTTGACTCGAATTATTGCATCGGCAGTGTGAAGAAAAGGTCTTCTTGAGATTAGGGGAACTTTACTATCTTCTTCCATTTCTATAATAACAAAATCGGCAGGAAAGGTGAATTTACCAACTTCAACGAGCATATTTTCAGCTATTCCAATAGGATATTGGAATGATCGATCGCCTAACCTTACGCTCATTTTAGTGGGTTTTAGAGTTTTGAGAGATAATTTCGCGTATAAAGAATACGGCATGAGATTAATGCTAGCACTAAGGTCGGCTAAAGCATTGCATGAGAAAGCTTTGTTGAAATTACAAGGAATGATAAAACTTCCGGGGTCTTCAAGTTTCGGTGGAACTTTGTTTTGAAGTATCATGGAACTTTCATCGCTTAGGAAAGCTGCAGAAATTTGTTTGATTTTGTGTTTGTTATTTACGAGTTCTTTAAGAAATTTGCCATAGTTGGGCATTTCAGCTAAAACATCGACAAGAGGTGCGTTGATTCGAACGTCTCGAATCATGTCGAGGAATTTTCCATATTGAGCTTCCATTCTTTCTTTTCTGAGGCATTAAGGATATGAGATTTTTGGTTTGTATGGTTTAGGTATCGATGTTTCTTTAACTGGTTTTGGTGTTTTAGGTTTGGGTTGAGGTGTAGGTTCATCATCTTCATCATCTCTATCAAAGTTGGTAGGAGTTTCAAAATTGTTTTGTTGATCATTTAGGTTATCTGGTGGGTCATAGGATTTACCACTCTGTCTAAATACGGCATTCACATTCTCGTTTCGAGCTTGCGGTGGTTGGTAAGGTTTAGATGAACTACCATTTGGGTTAGGTTGAGTGTTGCTAGGAAGAGATCTAGAAGGTCGACCAGATTGCTTCTCAGCAAGTCTGTCGAATTTAGCTTCGAGATTTTAAATCGAGGCTTGCTAGTTTTTGGTTGTTGTTTCGAGTTTGTTTTTTAGGTCCATAAAAGTGTCTTTGACAAAAGAGTTGGTCGAGTGTTGAGATTTTATGAAATCGAGTTGTTTATTAGATCAGGTTTATCATCAATGAGATTGATAGTTGTTCTCGGTTGTAATCATTTCTTCGCTTGAACACCAGTTATCGCGGATGGAATCACGAACGCATAACATTGTAAAAATATTAAACACAAAAGTTGCTTATAACCACCCAAATTCATTTCGCAGCGGAACCAACAGTTTGGGTGTTAAGTCATAGTACAACAACATAAGAATATAAAGAAGGGCTCAAAAGAGATATTTAAAACGTAACATTGTCCATTTCAAATGAAAGATCACGTCAAAAATTTGTCCATAAAGATCGTCACCATACAAACAACATACATTATAATTTTTAAAACCATAACACAAAGTGTTTTTAATGAATGGAACCAAAACAAGTTTAGTCAAAACATTTCGCGCTAAACTCCATTCGCCACTCCAAGCCATCAACCTTGATTACCTGAGATAAAACATGCTAAAAAGTCAACGAAAACGTTGAGTGAATCCATAGAGTTTATATGAAATAAAGAGTGAACACAAGTATTTTTAATCATCGAAAACTTGTGGATCAAACAAGTTTTAATCACTAATGCATTAAGCTCATGCCACTGAAACGTTAACCAACATATTATAAATATGTAACCAATGCCCCACAACTAGGTAATATTGCAATATACCTAAAGAAATTCTCAATACAAAATGTCTTTTAGGGGTGATCGCGCCATGGATGTCACAACCCCAGACAGGGCAGTCACGGCCCAATAGATCTACTTAATGTACTAGCGCTCACCTATCATAGGTAAATAACAGTGCATGAAATTAGAGGCCTTTCTGTAATAGGTACTTATATAATTAGTTCACAATCGGGACCAGCATACTAAAAATCACTTGTGTTCAATTTATAAAACTAGCATGTATCTCCCTCGCGGGGTTTATAAAAACATTTATAAGTAAAAAGGCGAGGCTATAAACTCACCGTGAGAACTATTAGATCAGACGTATGATGAGTCTTGAAAGAGTGGGAAGTACTCCTAAGCACCTCCTAAAAGACGCGACGCGACTTAGTACGTAGAAAGAAATAATACGTAATAATTAAACAAGTGATCATGAGATGTGTTTCCGAGATAAGCATGTCATTCCACTAGAACTTCCCCAAGTAATTTTTAATCCCAACATGACTTGTGATCTGGTCTTATAGGTAAATAAACACCTACTAAGTTTCGGCTTTTAATTCTTATTTTATCAAAGTGTACTATACGTTTTTAAATTTTGAGACTAGACATCAAAACTCAGTTTTTGATTTTAACTCGACTTCATGGACTCATATCTCCTAGTTCACAAATGTTCTAAATGTGAGGCTTTCACTCCTGGAAAGATCTTTGTGTCTAGTTTCCAAAAATGTAAGACTCTTAATCTACAAAGTTTCAGAACTATGTGAAAAGACTGTTTTACCCCTAGTTACCCAAAACAGAAAGTTTCCAAATTTTGTACCCTTTACGGAAATGGCCATAATTCCTAAACCATGATAGCAATGAAGGTGAGGCCAAATGATATAGCTTCCTTAAGATGTCTACCACTGACCCAATCTTTAAAACCTAACCTTTTATTGCAAAAACTTAGAGTTTAACTCGTTTTCTAATCATAGGTCCAGATTTGACCTATTTTCTTATTTTGACCATATCTCCCTCATCCCAAGGAGTTGGTTGGGAATCCAACTATCCTATGATGCCAAGACATGTATCTATCTAGGAATGTAATTTAATCATAGTTTCCAAGCAAAAATATTTCTGTTATAACACATTTTTGCTACTGTTTCAAAACAGTCCCAAATATTTACTCTAAAACCTATCCAAACATCAATCCTAACTCTAACCAATCACATGCAATGCCATACCAAGCTCTTAAACACAACTCATACATCATATAAACATGCATTTCCAGAATTAAACATCCATTTTCATGGATTAAAAGTAAAAGAAAAATCAAAGATCAAGAAGTAACCTTACTAGAAAATGATTTAGACAAGAAAATCAAAACCAACAAACACTTCCTTCTTGTTAGGGGCTGAGTTAGACCCACTCCAACACCCTAAATCTTGACTCACAAGGGTTCAATACACCCTAAATAACAATAGTCCAAGATCCAACCTAGTCTTGATTTAAACCTTCCATTAAAACTTCAATAACTTCTTCAAAACTTCAAGAAAATCTACCAAACTTTGCAAGGGGTTTTAGGATGATGATAAGATGATAAAAATAAGTAGAAAGTTTTTGTGAGAGTGGTGGTGGTGGTAGGGTGGTGTACGGCAGCAACAAGGAGGAAGAGGAGGATATTTTTTTTTTTGAAACTAGGTGAAATGAAGAGGATTTGCATGTATGGAGATATGGAAAAATGATGGTTTATAGAAAAGTGAAATGGGTGGTGTGTGGTGTTGGGCAAAACCGGCCATAGGGCCTAGACATAGGTGGATTTATATTTTTTTTTTGATTTTTAGTTTATAAGTATTTAATTTAAGTGTAGAGTGTAAGTATAAAAATTTAGAAAGTAAGTTTTAAGGTAAAACGCGAGTTTTAAGCAAGAAATTTACGTACACGCGAAACACAACGGAAAATGACAATAATGTAAATTATAATCATCGGGGAGTATTATGAGAATATTAAATCACTTAAGGCACGAAGACGGAATAGATTTCCAAATACGGCTCACTTAAAGCTAAGAACGGGAAATTCCTACCAAATCGGGTAAACGTAAAATTAATGACTTTGCTTAAAAATAAAAATAGAAGTAATGTTCGGATTAAATAGTGACCTTAAATATGGTATGTTACATCCTCCCCTCCTTAAGGGTAATTTCTTTTGAAGAAATCTTCTCGCTCCCAAGTATATTCCGGACCTCGCCTTGAATTTCATCAAACTTTGACAATAGGAATTCGAATTTGCTTGAGCTGCTTCACTTCGTGGTCCATGATTTCTACTGGTTCTTCAATAAAGTGTAATTTGTCGTCAAGTTGGATCTCTTTATGTGGTATAACCAAGTTTTCATCCGCCATACATTTTTTGAGATTTGAAACATGGAAGGTGCTATGAATTCCACAGAGTTTATCAGGAAGCTCTAGCTTGTATGCCACGGGACCAATTCTTTCTATGATTTTTAATGGCCCAATGTACCGTGGACTCAACTTACCACATTTCCCAAAGCGGATTACGCCCTTCCAAGGCGATACCTTTAACATGACCATATCACCCACTTGAAATTCCATCGGTTTGCATCTGACATCAACTTTTCTAAAGACTTCTGGCAGTTATCAACCGATTCTTGATTTGAACAATCATTTCTGTTATCTCTCGGACCAATTCTGGGCCAGTGAGTTGGCTATCTCCAACCTCACTCCAGCAAACTGGCGATCTACACTTTCGCCCATATAAAGCTTCAAATGGCGCAGCCTTGATGCTCGCATGATAACTGTTATTGTAGGAGAATTCGACCAATGGTAAGTGTCGATCCCAGCTATTACCAAAAATCAATTACGCATGCTCGCAACATGTCCTCTAGCGTCTGAATAGTTCTCTCGCTTTGACCATCTGTCTCTGGGTGGTAAGCGGTGCTCATATCCAGTTAGGTTCCCATCGCTTCTTGCTGTGATTTCCAAAATCTTGATGTAAACAAACTATCTCTATCAGAGATAATTGACGTAGGCATGCCATGCTTACATACAATTTCCTTTAAGTATAATTGGGCGAGTTTTTATATGCTGTCAGTCTTCTTTATCGGCAAGAAATGAGCAGATTTGGTTAGTCGGTCAATAATAACCCAGATGGAGTCACAACCACTTGGCATTCTTGGAAGTCCTAAGATGAAATCCATGGTTATTTTCTCCCACTTCCACTCTGGGATTTCAGGTTGTTAGAGTAGACCGGATGGCTTTTGGTGCTTAGCCTTTACCTTGGCACATGTCAGACATTTACTGACATAGGTGGCGATCTCAGCTTTCATGTTCGGCCACCAATAGAGCTTCTTTAAGTCTTGATACATCCTGTCTGACCCCGGGTGAATGGACTATTTAGATTTGTGCGATTCATGCATGATCAAATCCTGTAATCCCCCAAACAACGGTAACCAAATTCGCCCTTCAAAGCATTGGATTCCATCAGAAAGGGTCTCAAATATCGGCATGATCAGCCTTCCAAGATTTTTAGCTTTCATGTTTCTTATTTCATCGCCTCAGTCTGAGCATTGAGTATTCTCTCAGGTAAATTGGTGTGTACCATCATTACCAAAGATCTAACCCTTAGTAGACTTTCTCTTTCATTTCGGCTCAGAGCATCGGCCACTACATTGGCCTTGCCAGGGTAGTAACAGATTTCACAATCATAGTCACTCAAAAGTTCAATCCATCGGCGTTGCCTCATGTTGAGCTCCTTTTGATTCAGAATATACTGTAGACTCTTATGATCAAGAGCAACTGTAAGCGAAATTCTAAAAGTGCGATTTCTTGCTGGAGTCTGTACAATTTCTTGGTCACATGATCAACAATAAAGGTGTTCACATGGACCCTGTAAAGATCAAGGCTGTCCGGAATTGGTTTGCACCAACAACACCAACGGAAGTAAGAAAATTCTTAGGTTTAGCCAGATACTACCGGAGATTCATCCAGGGTTTCTCACTAATTTCCAAACCCGTTACTAAGTTGACCCAGAAGAACAATAAGTATGAATGGGGTACGGAAGAGGAAGAGGTGTTCTAGTTATTGAAGCAAAAGCCGTGTTTTGCACCCATTTTAATTCTTAACACGTCGTATTAGATTTCAGATGAATTGACTAATTAAGTCTAAAAAACTACGCATTTCTCCTCAACTAATACCTCCAAGCTCCAACTTTCATTTCTTTCAA
>BQNB010065053.1:6166-35080 GCA_026074375.1 Tanacetum coccineum
CTCGTGTGAATTTAAAAACAAATACTTTCCCTATGTGAGGTGCTCTGTTATATGTCTATGCCTGAAAAGTTATAAAACAGGTAAACACTTATTAATGCTAAAATGAATTTTTCTCCATGTCACGATAAATGATCTTGTTTTTCGCTTTAATTGCTTGAGGGCAAGCAATAGCTAAGTGTGGAGGGATTTGATAACGCCTAAATTATACATATTTTCGATGGCGTTATTTGCATTTATTTGATCATTTCTCGTGAACTTTTGGTACTTAATCAAGTATATTTGCTATTATATGTTCTAGGTACATGTCGTGGAAGAATACACAAAGAATTGAAGCTTAAACAAAGAAATAACTCAAACTCAGAGCTTTCCGACACCTGTTCACTGTTTTGGTCATAACTCGGTCATACGAACTCGGATTGAGTTGATTCAAGCGGCCACGGAAAGAGAATTAAATTATCTACAACTTATAAAAATGTTCACAAGCTGAAATATTACTAAAGCAGCCGTTTTTACAAATGAGAACAACATACTTTAGGGAAATGCAACTAATTCGCGAATCTGGCCCATAATCCATCCACATACATTCCCAACTTGGTCCCCAAGTAATCTCTAGCCTATAAATACCTCCCTATGATGCTTGGGATGAAATCATCTCTTATCATATCATCACATACAAATCTCAAGAAGAAGATCCAAGAAAATGCCAAAGTACGGCGCACTTTTCTCTTATGCGCCGCACTTCTGATCGAGTTCCCAAAACCGCCGCACAATATTTCTTGTGCGCCGCACTTTCATTCAAAATTCACAAAGAAACGGTTAAAGTCCCAATAAATGTTGACTGCATTAACTCCCTAAGTACGCCGCACTTTTTATAAAGTGCGCCGCACTTCTGACCCGATTTTAGCCTATAAATAGAGGCATAATCCACCCCATTTTACACACATCCTCACATACACTTCTACAACAACTCTCTCATCAATCCATCATGAATTTCAAGGGTGGTGACAGCACCTTAAGGGTTTGGGTCGATTGGAATCAATAGCTTGGGTTTTAGAATAGTTTTCGTTTGGGAGAACTTGTAATCGCCTTCTTTGATCTTGTAAACGTTGGTATAATTTCTACAACTCTTTTAATATGAAGTTTTCTAGAATTTATATGATTATTATGATCTTTATCTCTTTGATTATGGAGTAGTAATCTTATGTTTGTTTGGGTATAATGTGATCTTTGATATGGAGCTTTTGGATATGTATTTATTGAATTGGTAAAACATATTTTATATAAGAATATTGGCCGAAAAGGTTCTTTTATATATTTGTTCTATCAATCCATCTAATATATTGGTTATAATAACTTATAAAGGCCGAAAGGATTTGTTGTTATTAATCGATATAATCACTAGTTATATTTAAAGGCCGAAAGGATTTATAACTTGTGATAACTCTATTTTAAACACTATTCCAAACACATCATTATCTAAGTGATCATTTCCTAAACAAACATACCTTAATCATTTGATTGAATCATCTTTTAATTGCTTTCGTTATAATATCTGATATATGCAAGATTTGGTTAATTTGATCCGTGACAATCTTATTAACCTTAGCACTTTAATTACAAACAGTTAAAACTTCAATTCCCGTGGAACGACCTTTACTTACCTAAAGCTATATTATACACGAACGGTTATACTTCCCGAGTGTTGTGTTTTTAGTAAAAATCGTATTTCTAGTATTATAAATTTAAAACTTGGAAAGCACACATCACCAAGTGCACGTATTCTTAGTTTGGTTGGCATAGACTTAAAATTTCACATAGGGGTATACCCATAAGTTTATAAAAACATGTGTCAAAACATGTACAAAGAAGCATGCAAAACATCTTTGTAACACAAGTTAAGAAAAACATTTTGTTAACTTAGTTTTTAGATGTGCTAATATCGAGGAAAAACATCAAAAATTGACCAAACCCTATATTGTACTCTTACATGTGTCCGAAAACACAAGTTCTTCCAATAATTGCCTCATATGCCAAAGCATGTAGTGGCGCGGGAAAAGATTAAGGGTCAATTAAACCCTAGATCTCCACTAAAGCCATGATCAATGAAGCCGTGGTCAATAGTGTTTCATCATTGATAAGAGCATAAAAAACTTTAATTTTTCTAAGAAACCAAGTTTCATAGTTTAATGTCCGTATTTATTTGTCCAAAAACAAGTTTTACAAATAACACATAGCAGGTCACTAGGAGTTTATAATTATGTGTGTAATTTAACAGACAAAATTTAAACCAATATTCGAGTAAGTTCTTCGTGGGAAGTCACGTTTCTAAGCGCAACATTATAGATAACCACACATGTATGACACATAAACTCTCAAGAATCTTTTGGTTAAAATAAAACAAGTTTCACTTTAAGCATTTAATCCGTTTATGATTTCAAAAATCTTTGCATATAGTAATAAGTCACATGGAGTATAACACATAAGCACATAAACAGACAGAAAGAGGGGATGAGGTGAAGACAGACTCTATATAGAAAGTAGTAAATCACATAATGCCCCGAGGTCTTAAAAAAGTCTTCCCCAAACGGAGAACCAAAAGACTCTCACTAGGTTTTCTGTTTAAGTACCTAGATCGCCACATTCATCATATAACATGATTGCATGAGTCTTAGGGCCGGGAAAAAGAAAAGAATAACAAAACTTAATTAACCTTTAATTATAAATCTATTCTTTTTCAATCTATATTAGCTAGTAATAATACCAAGATTCTTGGTTTTTATATATTCTTTATGGCAAGAGTTGCATATTGTTGCCATAATTTTCAGTCAAAACAATAAATAAAAGTTTTCTCTAGCAGTCTAGCATGTTTTATAAGTTTGTAACCCATAACACCAAACACTCGTGATGCCACTGTTGGGATTTAACAACTAGTAAACCATGTTTACTACGGGTACGCAACGGATGGATCTAGTTTGATATCAAAGATTAACGAACAAATATAGTAAGAAAAACAAACCATTATGTTTAATGACAAAAGTCAATAAACGATAATCTTGATCTTAAATCTTAGTGATTAAGTTATCACCTCTACGGTTGCTCACACAATACGTCAAACAAATACGCTAAGATGCTAGTCTTTACTTCACGTCTCAAACACCAAGTATTACACCCCTTGTTTCTTGAATCGAATATCATAAACACACTCTCGTTATTCTTGAACCAAAAATCAACAAATCAATTTAGGGTTTCACTAAATTTGGTTTAACCAAAAATCAAGAAACCGAAAACCCTAGTTAGGGTTTTAAAGTTGTTGAGCTGGGGGAACTTGAAACCGAACCTTTGAACCTGCTTGAATCGATCTCAAGCTTTGTGGGATACCAAATCGCACGAAAGAACCCTTTTAGGATTTACCGAAAATCATTGCAAGAAAAAAAAAGGAAAACCAAAAAACCTTAAAGAAGGGAATTCGGTTGAGGATTTTGGGAGGAGAGAAAACCAAAAATCTTTTAGGGTTTTGAGTATGTGATCGCATAACTAATAAGCTAGGATGGGGTGAATATATAGTCCCCAAATCCTAGTCCTTGATGAACAAAAAAACCAAAAAACTTTCCTTTTCTCTCCTCTCCTAAACCGACCCAAACATCCCTTGTATAACTCTTATGGGTCGACTCACTTCTAGGCACCTATAAGGTTTGGATTTTGTTTGATTTAGTCCCTTCGGTTTTCATTTAAATATCCGTTAAAGTTTGTTATAAAAACCTAACGGTCATTTAAATATTTTGTGAAGCATATATATGTATATAAACGTACACTTCATGTCTTAACGTGTGTACCCCCAATAGGCTCACTGATGACATTAAATAACGCCTATTTTATAGCATCATTTACCCCATGTAATTAACCTATTTTGTATAACTATTGCAAAGAATTATTACTTAATCATTTGTATTTAAGAATTGCAGTAATTATGGAGTACTTGGTGAGGATATGCTAAAAGGCACACATTTTGGAGCTTAAATGAAGAGTTCAATAAAGTCTACTGATCTGACAGTAGATACGTCGTATTATTCTAGACCTATACGACGTATCCAAGACTTTGACGAATCAAAAGACCATTGCCTGACTTTGAAAAATACGTCGTATCTACATCAACGATACGCCGTATATAATACTTTGGTCAATGAATAAGAATCAACTGGTTTTACCTCAAATTGGCATATCTATTAAGAAGATATGGCGTATTCGTGCCTACACTTCATAAATAACCACGAAGGATTGGAGACCCAATACACCGTATCCAGGAGACATCAATACGTCGTATTCACAATATAGTAATAAAATATTCTGGAAGATATCAAACGTGATCCTTACTCCAAGAAATCCCTAATACTTCGTATCTCACATTGCTCGATACGGCGTATCGACTAGTTTCCAGACCCTATAAATAGACGACCCAAAACTCAGTTTTAGGTAGGCAAGTGAATCCCTAAACCACCAAGTCAACAAAGAGACGAATAAAGGAGCCTAGAAGATCAGAAAAGAGCCTCAAGATCATAGGAAAACTCTTGTAATCTTTGCGCAACCGAATACGCGTTCGATTAAGGTTTCTTTATTTTAATCGTTCATATATCAAACAGTGTGTATTTTTACAATGACTATCAGCTGATACCTTTAGGTATCAGCCATGTTTATGAATATCTAATGTTTGGTTTGTTTATCTTGATTGCTTAATTTATCGTTGATTGTTGCTTATGTTTATCAATTTATATTTGTTTACGTGCTTAAGTATGCGACCTATCATTTAACTAGGTCCTAGTCCTACATATTTAATGCGCTGCAACTTCGGTGTTGTTTGGGCGTAGGCTAAGAGTCCGGGATAGCTCTTCATATTGCAATTTATATATCTAGAATTATAGGATCACAAATATTGACCTATCTTTGCCCTTTGATTGTGATCTTAGTTGAACCATAAGGTGACCTTGGTACCAACGAGTACGTTCTAATCAATTGGTAAGGACTCGGACAGTGGACTAGTAGTATATAAAGAGCCGTTAAGCAGTAAGTGGGTAAAGTCTCCATGAGCTAAGGTTTAGTAAGAGCACCATTATTAATCTTCTAAGATACATTATAATCAACAAATGCTTGTTTTATGCAGATGCGTCTAATTGTGACAAGATTAGCGTGTCTAGGTCTTAGGAAGAAGTACCGCCTAAGTATAGGAATGATATTCCCTTCAAGATAAGATCATCATTGCACTAAATAAACAAACTTGTGTTTTATCGGATTATTCATAGTTGCCTTACATTAGTTCTTGATCGTTCCTCTATCGTTTGTTTGTCTTCTTGTGTGTGTTTATTGCTTTACTTGTCATCAAAACCCTAGGTTAGATAATCCAAATTATGCCAGTCTCTCAGGCTGAAACCCCCCTTATCATTAGATTAGGTCTAACTTAGGTCTTGCATAAATTAGATAACTAAAATACTCATAGAATTAGGAATTAACACTCTCGCTCTTAGTGATCGACACCCTACTTACCACGAAACTCTATCCGACCGGGTATACTGCCCGTTAAAGTGTTGTTTTTAGGTATAGTCGACATAAAATAAATAGTAAAACTTGATAAATAACATAACACCTACACAACGACACATCAAGTTTTTGGCGTCGTTGTCGGGGAGTGAAGTTGTTTAATTTTTATTTATTAGTGTTTTAGTTTAGTTTAGATTTAGTTTAGATTAATTTTCATATTTGTGTGTTTGTTTTGTGTGTTTGATTTTTTGCATTGTATATTTTGCATATTGTGTGTTTGTGTGCATTATTACAGTTTATTGTAATCTGAGTCGAATACTCAATACGGCGTATTCATTTTCTTGGATACGGCGTATAATGTTTTTCAAACCAATACAGCGTATTCGACTCTATCATGAATACGGCGTATTCAGTTTACTGAATACGTCGTATTAAGCTATTTGACAGTTTTCTTTCCTAGCAAATTTATTACAGGTAAATATGGACGACCCCAACATAACTATGGAAGAATATATCAGGCTTGAGGAAGAAAAAGCTCGTAGGCGTGTTAAAGTGTATAACTGGGAAACTGCTACGTATGGTAAGATATGGTATGATGAAGACGTTCACGACCTCAGATCTGTTGAAACTGAATTCCCAGCTATAGTCTTTGATGACGCGTTTACATCTAAAGTAACGCACTCCTGTGAACCCACGCTAAGTCCTCTTAAGGACAATAAAATTGACTTTAGAATATCGTTTGACGAATCCGACGATGAAGATTACACGGTGATTTACGACAAAAATTGGTTTTCCTATAAAATAATTTATGTTGACGATTTAATAACGGATTCGGAAAATGATAATGATAAAGTCAATATGCCTTCGTTTCCATCACCCAAGCCTACGGTCAGTTATTTTAACGATTTAGACTTATTTAAAGATTTTAAGAATGAATTTCCAGCCATTGTTACAATGATGCTCTAACGTCTAAATCAGATTTCTTAACTAAACCTGCTATAAGCCCTCAACATATCGATGATTTTAATTTAAAAGATGAAAAATCATTTTCCGAATGTGATGAAGAGGAACAAAACATTTTATACTTTAATGATCTATTTCCTTTTAACGTAATTTATCCTGATGATTCAAAACCGGACAAGGACAATGATGATGATAAAGTCGATATTGAACACTCTTCGGGAGATTTATTTGTCAAACCGTTACCTGATGTAATAAATACTGATGTTGGTGCCTATGCACATGGGTCAAATAAGCTTTTGGAAACAAGTCATGATACATCTAATAAATTTTTCAAAACTAAAACTTTTATTAAGGAATTAAATTTTAATATCATGACTTGGAATCATCTTAACAAAGGGATGTCATTCATTTTCCTAATCAAGAATTTGTATGTGCCATTTGGCATCCCGTTCGACCCCAAATTGTTTTATAAGGATGGGATTAAATTGGGGCAAGTCTAACTTAAAGACTTTTCTGTAAACAAAAGTGCTTGCCGGGAGACAACCCGGAATGTATTTTCAATTTTTATCGAGTCTGTCTTCCCAGACTGTCTATACGGCGTATCCAAACCCCATGGATACGGCGTATTGACTATCTGGACGTTATCCAGTCTTTATTTTCAGCACAGTCTATACGACGTATTCATTAAATGAATACAGCGTATACAGGTATCAATACGGCGTATCCTGGGGAATGGATACGGCGTATCGACTTCCTGTACAGTTTTAGGTATTTATTTCGAGTCTAACCAAACGAATACACGGAGATAGAATTGCATTTGTTTTCTGAGAATTTACACAGGACCTCGTGAAAGAAATATCGACGAATATTGGTGGAGAATTTACAAATCTGGAGATCTTAAAGTGTTGGAGTCTTGAAACTTCAAGGCGGCTGTTCAACACAATCTTGCTAATAAACTCAACATGGAGAATCTACCGAGCAAATATCAGGGGAGTTTCTCATTCTAATTCTTTTTAATTCCCGTATTTAATGTTTTATCTATACAACGAGGACGTTGTATAATTCAAGTGGGGGGATGGAATTAGAATGTATACTTGTCCTATTTTTCACATCAAAATGCTTAAATTATGCTCAAATTAAAAAAAATTCATGCATACTTTTGTGAAATTACTTGATACATAACCCGCACACAAGAACCCTTATTAGATATTGTGAGGATTTAACCTTCTTCGTTTCTAAATGTTTACCCAAATTTCACAAAATATGAATGTGTCGGTGATGTAGTAGACTTTAGAACTTGGCTTGGTATATCTATTCGAGACCGCAGTGATAAGTACTATGGATTTAGATGGAGTAACTTGTTTAAATTGGTAAATTTTAAGATTACACCCAAATCGCCTTTACATGTTGCTTATTAACTAACTACACTAGTTAGTTAACCCCCGTTTAAACCCTTTTCCACTCTCATATTAAGAGTAAGATACCCCTAGAACAACCCGTAGAGCCAATCCTTTAGGAACTACACCAATTATTTGTTTCGTTACACCTTTACACCTTAGCCTACCCTGTTAGATTAAGTTTATTTTACAGTTGCTAGTTGCTTAAAGTGTAAAGTTTGTATTTCCCGAGTCTTGTGTCATTTTCTATCTTTGGTGCGGTTGGAAATTTGCGCATTTCAAATGGGAATGTATATTATAGCCAAAACTCATGTGATTTTACTACCGTCACAATTAATGGTGAATCCGAAGAACGAAGAACTATCAAAGGAATTATCCGAAATTATTATGATCATGAAGATGGTAAAACTACACCGAGATTTGAAGCATAGTTGTTAAAAAAACAAAAAAATGAGAAAAATCGCAACAAAAAAGAGAGAAGGAAAGTTTGAAGATAATCGTTTCACAATTACCGAAGGAATTACACGAAGGATCGATTATTCGTTGATACGCAACAAGAATCGACGATGTATAGTATTTTAGAAAGTGGAAGATATCGCCACTTGCCTTGTAGAGTATGTAAAGTTTTGGGATGATTGGGAAGTTGACCGTTACGGGAACACCAACTTAGGTTGTTGTTTTTGATCTGTGATCAAGACGTTGTAAATAGTCGTGTCTTTGTCATGATAACGGTCGGGAAAAAGTGTTTAGCAACTTGTATCTTAGTCTTAATCTATTTGTTTCTTGATTTTTATTTAACAACAATTTACTTCCCTCTCACCTAATGATTAACCATGGGTTTTACGCGAATGAGGATGTGATCGAGCGTTCATGTCTATTCAGTCGTTACGACTATGTATGCATGTCTCAGCTGCCTTGTTGGTTTATTACTATTGATGAAAGTTAGAAGGTTCCTACCCTATATGATTATTCATCCTAACCGTTGGTTAAATTCGAATGGGGATGTGATCGAACACACATGTCTATTCCGTCGTTACGGCCATGTATGTGTGCTTCAGCTGCCTTGTTGGAGTGGTACTTCTGGTGAAAGATTGTAGAATGATCAACCGTAAGCCTTTCCATACAAAAAAAACTCATATTTACCTTTATAAACTTGTTACTCCTTGGCTTTAGTGGTGGAGATGTGTATCCTTGCCAAGCTTATGATAGAATACTCGTCACGACCGAACAATTGAGCGAATTAGTTACATGTTACCACATAGATTAGTTGAGTGATTTGAGTGTTTTCATCTTCCTATTTTGTGAGGTGTTTGGTTGTTTACTTGTAATAGATCAAATAAATGCTTTACCGAAAAATATCCTCAGGGATACATTTTTATAGACTTCTAAAGGCTACTTGAGGACAAGTAGGATTCAAGTGGGGGGGTATTTGATGATGTCAAATAACGTCTATTTTATAGCATCATTAATCCTATGTAATTAACCCATTTTGTAAAATTATTGTAAAGAATTGTTACTTAATCGTTTGTATTTGAGAATTGCAGTAATTATGGAGTACTTGATGAAGATATGCTAAAAGGCATGCATTTTGGAGCTTAAATGAAGAGTTCGAGAAAGTCTATTGATCTGAAAGCAAATACGCCGTATTATTCTAGACCTATACGACGTATCCAAGATTTTGACGAATCAAAAAACCATTGCCTGACTTTGAAGAATACGTCGTATCCACATCAACGATACGCCGTATATAATACTTTGGTCAACGAATAAGAATCAACTGGTTTTACCTCAATACGCCGTATCCATCAAGAAGATACGACGTATCCGTGCCTACACTTCACAAATAACCATGAAGGATTGGAGACCCAATACGTCGTATCCAGGAGACATCAATACGCCGTATTTACAATATAGTAATAAAATATTATGGAAGATATCAAACGTGGTCCTTACTCCATGAAATCCCCAATATGTCGTATCCCACATTGCTCGATATGGCGTATCGACTAGTTTCCAGACCCTATAAATAGACGACCCAAAACTCAGTTTTAGGTATGCAAGTGAATCCCTAAACCACCAAGTCGACCAAGAGACGAATAAAGGAGTCTAGAAGGTCAGAAAAGAGCCTCAAGATCATAGGAAAACTCTTGTAATCTTCGCGCAACCGAATACGCCTTCGTTTAAGGTTTCTTTATTTTAATGGTTCATATATCAAACCGTGTGTATTTTTACAATGACTATCGGCTGATACCATTAGGTATCAGCCATGTTTATGAAGATCTAATGTTTGGTTTGTTTATCTTGATTGCTTAATTTATCGTTTATTGTTGTTTATGTTTATCAATTTATATTCGTTTAGGTGCTTAAGTATGCGACCTATCATTCAACTGAGTCTAGTCCTACATATTTAATGCGCTGCAACGTCGGTGTTGTTTGACCGTAGGCTAAGAGTCCGGGATAGCTCTCCATATTGCAATTTATATATCTATAATTATAGGATCACAAATATTGACCTATCTTTGCCCTTTGATTGTGAGCTTAGTTGAGCCATAAGATGACCTTGGTACCAACGAGTACGTTCTAATCAATTGGTAGGGACTCGGACAGTGGACTACTAGTATATAAAGAGCCGTTAAGCAGTAAGTGGGTAAAGTCTTCATGAGCTAGGGTTTAGTAAGAGCACCATTATTAATCTCCTAAGATAGATTATAATCAACAAATGCTTGCTTTATGTGGATGCGTCTAATTGTGACAGGATTAGCGTGTCTAGGTTTTAGGAAGAAGTACCGCCTAAGTCTGGGAATGATATGCCCCTTCGAGATAAGACAATCATTGCAGTAAATAAACAAACCTGCGTTTTATCGGATTATTCGTGGTTGATGTGTTTTCCTTAGATTAGTTCTTGACCGTTCCTCTATCATTTGTTTGTCTTCTTGTGTGTGTTTATTGTTTTACTTGTCATCAAAACCCTAGGTTAGATAACCCAAACTAAGCCAGTCTCTCAGGCTGAAACCCACTTATCATTAGATTAGGTCTAACTTAGGTCTTGCATAAATTAGATAACTAAAATACTGATAGAATTAGGAATTAACGCTCTCTCTCTTAGTGATCGACACCCTACTTATCACGAAACTCCATCCGACCGGGTACAATGCCCGTTAAAGTGTTGTTTTTAGGTATAGTCTGCATAAAATAAATAGTAAAACCTGATACATAAAATAATACCTACACGACAACACATCACTCACGTATTTCTAATTGCACAACATGCAGATCCAACTAACATATTCCAACAGGGCGGAGCTAGAATGTTATGGTTGAGGGGCACACTAAAATAGTTTTTAGAAATTACAATTCTTAGGGGGGCAAATTACAAAAATAGCCCTATATTTAAAAAAAATTACACTACTATTTTTTCGCTAGGGGGACGCGTGCCCATTGCCCACCCTGCCCCCTTTGTCTCCGCCAAAGGTAGTCTTGATGTGGTAGTCTTAATATAATGGGATATTTCTTCGCTAAATGGTTCTACATATCATGTGCCAGTGATGATGGCTGCGATGATAATAATTGCTCCTATCTTCAGTCGAACTTGCTTGCTCTTCAAAATTGTTAATTTCGATTGATGATGGCTGCGATGATAATAATTGCAAAAAAGATCAGTAGCGGCACATCGAAGAGCTTAAGTAATAGAAGCGAAGCTGGTGTGTGAAGGCAAGATGGGCAGTGGCAGCGGCAAGTCAAAACGGCCTCTATTTAGTATTTGCCAAAGCATAACAAAGGTTAAGTATTATTAAAGCAAACAAAATGGGTGGTTGGTCACATGTTTTGCACGTCAGATAGGAATAAGTAATATTGGAACCATAAACTACTACCTGAATGGATACGGCTATGCTTCCTGTCTTTTCAAATCCATCTAAAGCGACTACTATATACCTGCACGTGGACAATTGAAGTGTCAAACCTGACACATATGCAAATACCAAAAAAACCTACATATGGAAACACATTTTACAGATGAAGGGAATTTGCCAAACTTCTGATATACTTACATGGGTAACGTTTTAATTCACGTTGAATGAGGTCATACTGGAATGGCCAAAGGTGTTCTACCCGAAAAATTGCAATGTCTTTGTTCCCTATTGACTTCCTTTGTTCGTCTAGTTCATAATAAACCTACAAAAGGCAGTTACACTAATTAGAGTGGTAAACATTTAGTCGAAAGAAGTATCATTGTAGACAAAAAAACGTCCAACTAAAAGTGACAATTTTAACCCGTTTATTTATTAGTTGGTGAATGAGTTCTGGATTCCATGGTTTCTCGTCTTTGATGACTATGCTATTGATTCAGCATCGGTTTTGTGAATGCGCTTGATCCAGATCACCTCTATGCCCTGCTCTATTCACCAATAAATACAGTTGACTGAAATTAGATGACCAAAACCATTGCAATGTCAATATTTAAGGATAATTTCCACACCTCATTTTCACCTCATTTGCACGCGTGACAACGGAAACATACTGATGCCAGAGTCCTCCTATAAATTCGTAAGTAAGTTCGCCTCTTGCTTGATCTTGTTCATGTGCAAAGCCGCTGCCAGAAATTCACCGTAGAATATTGGATCAGCCTGTCAAGATTTATTAAGTAAGTTCTCATATACAGATACATATTGTGAGAATTAATATAGGTTGATTTTGTACACATTTACCGTCTGATCCAACTGACATTATGAAAACGTTTTGCTAATAAAAATGAAAATAACATCATTTTAGTAGAATCTTAACCACAATTTAAAAGTGAGCATCTCATAGTATCATGAGTATTGTCCTTTACATACTATCAACATCTCGGCATCTCGTTGCAAATGTAATAATTGATAAATTATGAGAATATGTGAAGCAGCCATGTAATTTACTCAGTACCAAAACAACATTTTACTTATATATAACGCAACAAAAAATGATGACACATTGGACTATAACAAAGACCATCAATTAGTGACCTAACACTTACCCCATGAGAACTGATTGTGTGAGAATCAACAAACCTAACTTTCTAACAAATTATTAGAATCAACCAAAAATTTACACATCGTGAGATTTTAGATTTATATCTAAATCAAGGGATAGGTGAAACATGAAAGTATGACATAGTAAATCAATCAATTACATATTCATGGTAAATAAGTCAAACATATTAAAACCCAAATCAATGAAACCAACTGAAACCCAAAAAAGTTGAAAGCTTTAGAACTTACTACGGAATTTAAATCGAAACCCTAAAAAAAATAGATGCATACTTACCATTGATTCAGACTTTCCGTACATATGTGTGAGGAATCATCCGAGGAGATACTTTTGAAGACTGCGGTGGAGGTTGAAGGATGGTTCGAGAATGATGAGTATTATCAAAAAGGGGAAGAACAGTAAAAAGATTAGTGGAGCAGGTTGGGCTGGACCTTACAAAACAGGCCAGAGGAAGCCCACGACCAAAACGGCACAGCCGTTGGTCGTTTTTGTTTTGCCTTTTAGTATATACGAGTTGGAATTTATCTGCACGTTGCGGCGGGGGCAACACGGTTTATGAAACTTTAAAGAAAGACTACCATATTTTTTATATTTATTTATAAGAATGTGTATTGAACTTTAATATTTTTTATAAGATCGTACGCACGTTTAAAGCGTATTAATACTGGACTCGTTTTGGTCGTAATTTAAAGGGTTGTATTTTTCATTAAAAGTGCGCCATGTGTTTGCTATATACTGATAAAGAAAACTTGTTGTATAAAAAAATCGTAATTAGTGAGAATTTGAGGGCTTTTTTGTCGTTTTTTGTTACTAATTTTTTATCAATACAAAATAGGGTATCATTTTTTTAAATATTTTTATTGTGAGTAACATGTGGATAATTAAGTAAAAAAAAGTATAAGCCCAACAAATAGTCATGCTATATGACCGGATATAGGTTGTTGGTCAAGAATGCATAAAAGAACAAAATTAAAACACGCTCAGTAGAATGTGTGTGTTGGAAATTTTTATATATTTTTTCTTTTTTAAAAATGTATATTAAACTTCAACATTTTTTTTAAAATCGTACTCATGGATGGAACATATCAATACTGGTCTCATTTTATTCGTGGTCTATAAGCATTTCTGTCCGTATATTTTTTATTTAAAAAATTTATGTAAAAAGTTGCGAATAAAAGAAACTTGAGGGGCCTTTTTTATTTTTATTTTTTTTATTTATGTAAAAAAGTCGTAAACAGTTAAAAATTGAGTGTCCGTTTTGTAATTTTTTTTTTTTACTTTGAGCCAGATTTTGGGCCGGTGCTGTAGCACTGTAGCAAGCACTGTAACAGCTACAGTGGCACCGACCATTTGTGAATTGTATATAAGAGTAATGATAATAGGTCAACTATGGTTAGATAAATAGAGGCTGCAATTCCCGCTCATATAAGTGAAATGGGGCTGAATGGGTTAAATTTTCATGAGAAATTTTTATTATGAGATTTGGGCTTGTTTAAATGGGTAAAATGGGCTTAACTCAAAAAGACCGAGTAGTGATTCTTTTTTCAACGTTTATCATATAACAAGTATTCATAGATATAACGAAACTGTGACTTACGCCATTGTATTTTTCCCTTCTTGATTAAAATATGTGATTGATACTACGGTTAAACTTGTTAAAACTTTATAACTTGATGAGTTATTAAATGAGTCACATGTATTAAGTTGCAATGAAAAAGTTCATAAACTTATATTTATTTTATTTCATGCCATCATAAACTTCATCTAACTATAGTGATTCAATTATAAACTTCATATTTTATAGACCTTATCATGAACCTTGTATAGTGAATGTCTAAAGACTAACTTTTTAACTAAAACAAAAAGTTATAAAAAAACATGTTTGTTTTCTGTTATAGCACACTTTTTATTATCAATTTTTGAAATCTTAATTTATATCTTTTTTTACTTATCTTGTTTTTTTAAGTTTTTGTTCGTTGAAATTTTTTAATAAATAGAGTGAAGTTTTTCTTTTTCTTTTTGAAGTTGGATCATAGGTTCATGGGCAGGGGCGGACCTAGGGGGTTCCCGGGAGTTTACGGGAACCCGATGAATGTTTGTCACGTAATGTAAATTTTTGTAAAAGTTTTTAATTTTTTCAGAATGAACCCGGTCCCAAAATTTTGTATCACGTAAATATAACTTAATCCGAAATTTTGGGTATTCGGATATATAAAACTTTTATCACCAAATTTCGGATATCTAAATTGAAAAAACTTATCTAAAATAAGGGTTCTAACATAAAACCGTCATCGCAAATTTCAGATATTAAAATTTGTAATTTACCAAGTTATTAACAAGTCCTTTAATTTTTTTAAATTGACAACAAAAAAATTACTGTCGAAAATGTCACATTCGCTTTAGCCCACAAAAAGCCATGAGACGATTCCAATGGCGAACCTAGGGGGGTTCCCGGGGGTTCATGAGAACCTGATGGATGTTTATCACGTAATGTAATTTTTTTGTAAAAGTTCATGATTTTTTTCGAAATGAAGTCGGCCCCAAAATTTTGTGTCACGTAAATATTATTTAATCCGAAATTTTGGTATTCGGATATATAAAACTTTTATCAAGAATTTCAGATATTTGAATTGAAAAAACTTAGCTAAAATAATGGGTCTAACATAAAACCGTCATCATAAATTTCGGATAGCCAAATTTGTGATATAACTAGTTATTAACAAGTCTCTTAAAGTATTTAAATTGACAACAAAAAATTATTGTCGAATTTTTTTTTTTTGTAACCACGGTTTCCGCTCTTTAGGCTGACTAATCTTTATATATTAAATAACTGTCTAAATTCATAATAATCGTATTTACCTCTTTGACAAATCTTTATATATTAAATAACTGTCTAAATTCATGCGTTAACTGTTTGTGAAAGAGATTTTAAACTTGTAGAAAATATAGCCCTCCAATGAAAAATGAAAACCTAACAACAAAAAACCAAAAACCGAAAAGACCAAACATAACTTTTGGTTCGGGGTTTGGTTTTAGTCACCCCTATACTCGTTAAAAAAAATTGTATGCACCTGATCACTTAGTGTTCTGGGTCCGTCCCTGTTCTGGATCGTTTGCCTACGAAACAAGGAGTGAGGACTGATATCTTTTCCAGAAAATGGAGGTTTAAGTGGACTTTGCTCACGCAACTCGTATTTGATAGTAAACTCTTTCTTTATTCACGGCCACCATTCGAAAGACAAAGTAATGCTTATAAGATTATAAGTAGGCTACTCTTTAATCTTAAAGGTCCCATAACAAAATTTGTCCTTTATATACCACATAATGGATACATACCACATAATGGCATACTGAACTTTGAGGATGTTAATCATTGGATTATATTCTTGTCTAGAAAAGGAATTAAGGATCTCACAATTGAAAATGCATCTCGAACACAACTTAAGTTGTCAACCCAACTTTTCTCTGTTATGGAGTTGAAACGTTTGGAGCTCCGTGGCTGTCATTTACATCCTCCAACGAGTTTTCATAGTTTTCCATATCTATCGAGCTTAGACTTGTCTGATGTAACATTTCAAAGTTAAACATTTATCGCTGGGTGTCCATTACTTGAGATTCTTAAAATGAGTAACCTAGGAACTACAGGCGAAGAGGTTTAGATATTTCTAAGCATGAAAATCTTAAAAAGATATCTTTGTCATGGTATACTTCTGCGAATGTGATGATGATCAAAAGTTCGAGTATCTTCCAGCTTACGAGTCTTTCAAAACTTCAGGAGCTCGATTTAGATTTTGGGAGGTGCAAGGTAATGGCGAAGTTTTGATTTTAAAATTCATGTTACACAATACATGTTGGAATATTGTAACCCTCGCCTTTTTTGTGTTCTGAATATTTCATTTTAGTCCTTTGACTATTTGACGTTTGTCAGTTTATTCAGATATTGTACCGTGTTGACGGTGGTGATTTTGTTGAGAATTGTGGTAATTTATGGTTATTTGTGAATAATATTTCTTTTAGAGGTTAATATTATGTTATTTGTATTCCGGGTGGTTTGACCCGTGAATTTTGAGAAATGCCGGAAAAACGAGTCCAGACACGTCCGTTAATGTCCAAATGAGTTTTTAAGGGTTTAAAGTGAAAATATGACAAGTAAATACTCTAAGTTATTGGAAAAGTGTTTTTAAAGTGAATAAGAATGCTTAGTAATTTTGGGGAGTATTTTACGGTTGAGTTTTACGAGCTTTTAAGTGATCCTGACACAAAAAGAAAGACTCGAGACCTCATGGGATACTCTAACCGGTCATGTAAGCTTAAGGGGGCAAGGAGGCTTAATTTTAGCTAATATGTCCCAAGGTTGTACACTTCTATGCTTTCACTAGAACATTTCCACTCATTTTCCATTGATTTCAAAAAAATAAAAACACACAAGTGTGTGTGTGTTTCATCCACCACCAACCACCACAAACCATCATAGGTTTTCCAACTTTGATCAAGAACGTGATATCCCGGGTTGATACGAGTATTTGGGTATTCATTTAAACAACGTTTGGGTTGTCCGGTTCGTGTCGAAATCTACATTTTTGAAGATTTTCTTGTAAGTTTTTTAAATTTAAATTTCGTTTGTCCTTTTGGGTTTATATTGATGCATAGATGTTAGTTGTAGAAGTTGATCGTCTTGAAAATCGATTTTTGGAAACGAAACGGATATAAAAGGGGTGTTTGGTTGCGTCAGATAAGAAAAGAAACAAAGGGGGTTTTGTAGTTTTGATGTTGTTGTCGTGATGGTTGAAAAACATATATTGCTAAATAGCTTATTTTGTATAATAGCATGTATAGCTTATTTTTGGGCTTATTTCGTGGCTTATTGTGAGCTTATGGCTCGCGGCTTATTTTGAAGAACACAATGAAATGTGTTTTGATTATTTACGTGGTATGGCGTATGTCGTGGACTACTTTTATAGCTTATGGTAGTAACCAAATGCGATACGTAGCTTATTAGCGTATTGTCAAGCTTAATATATGTATCATGGAGCTTATGGACTCACGGCCCAATAAGCCTATTTAAGTCGTGGCTTAATGGGATGGCTTATCATGGTCCGGATTATTTCCTACTTATTAGTATAAGCTTATGTATATAAATGGACCTTGGTTTTGGACTTGGATCGTATTTTGGACTTATAAATATCATAATGGACCCTTATTGGGCCTTAAAGCCCAATAAGCGATATTTAGTCGTTATAAGAGTTTTGACGGACTTTTTGAAAGTGAAATGTATTTACGAAGTGGTAGTAAACGATATTTTGGAAAAAAAACGTTTTAGTAAACGTTAAAGATCGAGATTTTAGAATTTTGTCGGAAGAGTGTCGAAAGTTTGAAAAGTGTTTCAAATAAAGGTTAAAAACCTTGGAAAACGTTGTATGAACGTACGGGTCATGTCGAAATTTCGTAAAAAAAAGTTTATACTTAGAAATTTTACCTAAAAACATGATTTTTGATTTTAAATAATAAAATAATATTTAATTATTTTATTTATTTAATAAATTCACTAAAAGACGAAAAGTATAATTTTTCTCGAAACTTCTCTAATATGTTTATTATGAGTAAACGTTTCATTTTCAACCATATTACGATTATTTTTACGGTGACTAAGGTTACCGAATGGACTTATCGAGATATATTTATAATTATTTATTATTAATATTTACTTATATTACTTATTTATTTTCTTTAAATAGTATAAGTATGTATTATTGAGCGATGGGATTGATATGATTGTTGTGATATGTCGTCAACTATCACACCACTAAATTGATATGGGTAATTGTACAACGTGTCTAAACTCTATGCATCAAACGTGAAGACTGTTTGTAAAATGAATGATTAAAATGTGACATTAACTGGACTAGGTCGTGTGCGAACGTCGTTGCATTTGCCTGTGTGATTGAGATTCGGTCGCCAAAGACTTGCTTGAGGAGAGTTCTCGTAGCCCCGTTTTTCTACTGTTTTCCGTTGGGGGAAAATGATACTCAAATGTGTTTTTGAACTGTTTTGAATTGAACTGTGTGAAATGTGGTTTTGTTTTTGGGACAAGATATGTGCTTATGACTGCTATGTGAATATTATGTGTTACATGATTGTTTTGATCGGGGGGTACACCTATCTCAGTATTTGTATGATTGTTTGGATCGGATAGGTACGCTTACCCAGTATTTGTGTAATTATTAGAGCGGATGGGTACGCCTACCCTGGTATGTGTGAGGTCTTGCCCTAATTTAATGCTCCAGCTGGTAGGCCCTTTAGGTGCGTAAGTGACATATGGTGATTGACTAGTGGGATTGCTAGGTTGTGTTACATGACTAGCGGGGATGCTATGTCACGGTTTGTTTACATATATATTCACTGTCATATTGAACTATTGTCCATTGTTTTGAAATATTGGCACAACTTTTGTGTTTAAGGTCAAACCTACGAGCTCACCAACATTATTGTTGACGTTTTCGAGTATCATTTTCAGGTGAAGTGAAAGAGGAATAAGCTGGTGATATGTGATAGCAGACTTAGAAGTATCCCGCGTGGATTTTTCATATGAAGTCTTGCTTGTTTATTTTATTTGGTTTTAGTATTTGGAAGATTTTGGTTTAAGCCTGGATTTGGACCCATGTGTGGGCTATTAGATGTTGTAAGAGTTTACGGATTTGATTGTGATTTGGGACATCACTCGAGGTTGTTCGAGGTTGATGGTCTTCGTAACACTTAAAGTTTATACATTGTAGTTTTCTCTATATTGTATCTTGTGTTATGGTTGATCATTATGTCGCGCTCCCGAGTTTCCGCCATTGCCGGGGTGTGACAGATTGGTAATCAGAGCCAAGGTTATAAAGAACTAGGTGGGTTGACCTAGACTATAACCTAAGATCCGTCATTTAGTTGCGTATAGGATCTATGTGCGCGGTGTTCCGCTTTTGCTTGCTTTTGCGTGTTCGCAGTTTGGTGCTTTATTTATGTCAGTCATTGAAATGTGTGAGCTCAATATTGAGTATGACTGCGAAAGGATGCGAATATAAGTACGATGACCAACGTAGTTATAAGCGTATCACAACTCACTCATACTTGGTAATGTCGTTCACACAAATCGATGTTGACACCATAAGGTGGTATTATGTGTATGGCTACATATATAGTAAGATATTCTATATATATGTTAGTCTTTCCACCTACCTAACGTTGCCCATATTCTCTCTCGTGTAGATAATGACGCCAGGGGTGAGGACCCGAAGTGCTGGCCGGCCTGTTGCCGAATCACGAGGAGGGCGAACGGGTTAATAGAAGTGGAAGGGGTAGAGGACCTAGGGGAGGTAATGATGAGTGTGTTGACGAATTGAATGGTCTAGGAAATGACCAGGGTTTGGGAGCTAATGGGGGCGTAGAGGGAGTCAATGGGAATGTAGAGGGAGTCAATGGGAGTGTAGGAGGAGCACCTGACTTCTCGACGATCATTGCCCAGCAATTGTAAAACCTCTTACCGGCCATGCTAGCTCAGGTTGGTAACCAAGGAAATGTTGAAAATCAAAATGGTAATGTGGTTAACGAGAACGTTCAGGAGAACGTTAGAAATGTGCTAGTAAATGGCAACCGGGTAGGTTGTTCATATAAGGAGTTCTTAGCTTGTAACCCTAAGGAATATGATGGTAAAGGAGGTGATGTAGTTCTTACTCGATGGATTGAGAAAATAAAGTATGTGCAAGATATGAGTGGTTGTAGTATTGACCAAAAAGTGAAATACACTGCTGGTTCATTTGTGGGTAAGGCTTTAACGTGGTGGAACTCTCAGATCCGCACGCTAAGCCGGAAAGTTGCTGTTAGTATGTCATGTATGTCATGGAATGACTTTAAGTTTATGATGATAGAAGAGTTTTTTCCTAGCCATGAAATGCAAAAGTTGGAAACAGAGTTGTGGAATCACGCCATGGTCGAGGCTGGCCATGCTGCGTATACTGATAGGTTTCATGAGTTGGCTAGGTTAGTTCCACATTTGGTGACTCCATAGAGTAGGAAGATTGAGAGGTATGTGTATGGCCTTGCTCCACAGATCCGTGAGATGGTGGCAGCAACGGAGCCAAAGACTATACAGAAGGCTGTGCAGATTTCTGGTGCACTGACTGATGAGGCTGTTAGGAATGGATCAATTAAGAAGGTTAAGAAAAGTATAAATGTGGGGGAACCTAGCAAGGATAAGAATGGTAGGGACGATAATAAGAGGACTATGACTGGAAATGCTTTTGCTTCTACCGCAAACCCTGTAGGAAGAGAGAATACGGGTGTTTGGCCCAAGTGTACCACCTGCAATTCCTACCATGCACCTGGAGGGCCTTGTCGCACATGCTTTAACTGTAATCGCCCGGGTCATTTGGCAAAGAATTGTAGAGGCGGGCCGAGGAATGTGAATCCTGTCAATGCTAGAAACCCAACTGTTAGGGCATGTTATGAGTGTGGTAGTACCGACCATGTCAGGTCAGCTTGTCCTAGATTGAATAGGGCACAAGGACCGGAAGAAAATCGTCCAAACCAAGTTGTTGCTAATAATGGGGGTCAGGGTCGTGGAAACCAAGGGAACCAAGCTAGGGGTAGGGCATTCATGTTGGGAGTAAAGGAAGCTCGCTAGGACCCGAACATTATGACGGGTACGTTTACTTTGAACAATTATTTTGCCACTACCTTATTTGACTCTGGTGCCGACTATAGTTTTGTTTCCACTACTTTTATACCTCTATTAGGCATAGAGCCTAGTGAATTAGGTTTCATATATGAGATTGAGATAGCTAGCGGGCAACTAGTAGAGATTGATAAAGTTATCAAGGGTTGCAAACTAGAAATCGAGGGTCATGTATTTGACATCGATTTGATACCTTTTGGGCATGGGAGTTTTGATGTGATTATAGGTATGGATTATTTGTCTAATCATAAGGCTGAAATAATTTTTCATGGGAAAGTAGTAAGGATACCACTACTGGATGGAAAGGTGCTTAGAGTATTAGGAGAGAAACCGGAAGAAAAAATGAGACAACTAAAGAGTGCAAAGGCTAAAGATAAGGAACAAAAAGAGATCGTAGTAGTGAGAGATTTTCCCGAGGTATTCCCGGATGACATATCTGGATTGCCGCTTGTTCGGGAAATTAAGTTGATCCCTGGAGCAACGCCGGTAGCAAAGTCTCCCTATCGTTTGGCACCTTCTGAATTAGAGGAGTTGTCGGGACAACTCAAGGAACTCCAAGACAAATGTTTCATTCGACCAAGTTCACCGCATTGGGGAGCGCCGGTATTGTTCGTTAAGAATAAGGATGGTTCTTTTAAGATGTGTATTGAATATAAAGAATTGAACAAGTTGACTTTTAAGAATCGTTATCCGCTTCCTAGGATTGATGATCTATTTGACCGACTGCAAGGGTCGCAGTTTTTCTCAAAGATAGATCTTAGGTCTGGATACCATTAGCTGAGAGTGTATGAAGATGACATTCTAAAGACTGCGTTTAGAACTCGTTATTGACATTTCGAGTTCACAGTAATGCCCTTTGATCTGACTAACGCACCAGTAGTATTTATGGATTTGATGAATAGAGTTTGTATGCCTTATCTTGATAAGTTTGTGATAATGTTTATAGACGATATCTTAATCTAGTCTAAGACTCTGGAGGAGCATGTAGAACACTTAAGGTTAGTCTTGGGACTGCTCAGAAGGAGAAACTCTATGCTAAGTTTTCTAAGTGTGAGTTCTAGCTAAGAGAAGTACAGTTTCTTGGGCATATGATAAATGGTAATGGGAGTCAGGTAGACCCTAGTAAAGTTGAAGCTGTTAAGAATTAGAAAGCCCTTAAAACTCCGACTGAGGTTCGTTTGTTCCTAGGATTGGCTGGATATTACTGTAGGTTCATTGAGAACTTTTCTAAGATAGCTAAGTCTCTTACTATCTTGACTCAGAAGTCTAAGACTTTCGATTGGGGTGAGGAACAGGAATTGGCGTTTCAAACCTTGAAGGATAAGTTGTGTAATGCGCCTGTTCTAGCTCTCCCCGATGGACCAAAAGACTTTGTGGTATATTGTGATGCGTCAGAGATAGGACTAGGCTGTGTGTTAATGTAAAGAGGAAAAGTGATAGCACCTGAAAATGACTGCTTAAAAGTTCAACACACGGTTGGTGAGAGTCATAGGTTTTAAGCTCACATTAATATACTTCTAAACCAATTACTGCGATTATCAAACAATATAGGACAATTATACACATAATGTATTTGCTATCATGCAATCCCAAAACTAGGTAGAAACGTTACCCACGATTCCATGACAACAACTGGTAGGAGCGTTTACCACCGATAACCATTACAACAATCTGGGTTGGAGCGTTACACCCCGATCCCATTTAACTATGGGTAGGAGCTGTTACCACCCGATTCCATTTCAACAACTGGGTAGGAAACGTTACCCCGATCCCATATGTCACGTACGACACCTAAAAGGTCTACCAGCTGAAGCTTATACTTAGGCCTGGATCAACAATACTGGGTAGGCGTACCCTTCCGATCAAACCAATTCACTATTATTGAGTAGGCGTACTCCCCGATCCCAAATCAATAACACTTGACATGTCAATATAGAACATGCAAGTAAACCACATTTCCATCAGCAACAATAAGTAATTATAGGCAATCAATTATTTCCACATGAAAGCAAAACACATAATCACAGCACAATTCAAAACATTAGCATATTTCCATCCAATGTAAAAATATTTAAAAGTGGGACTTTGAAAATCATCTGATCGCTTAGATTCCAAACGATCCAACAAAACTTTCACAAAATTCACGAACTATCTAAACAATTAAACTCATTATTAGCTTCCTTCAATTAGGCTTTCAACACCTATATGTATGTAACCTTATCTATGGATGGATACCTAGGTCTGTCTATCATAGTCCTATAAGCATTTTTTAAAACCTGTACCCCTTCTGACTATATTTCTTGTTACCGTAATTTGATACTCCTTAAACTTTCTGGTTTTAAGCAGAATTTTACTCTTACTTGCGCGCCCTAAACGCACTACTTAAACACTCCCATAATTTAAACCAAAATTCATCATGCTACATATATGTCCTATGAACCTCTCATAGCTCTCCCAAAAGTCACACCCTGTTATATACACCCCTAGTATTCATTAATCCTAAGTGTTCAGAATTCGTCCAAAATCTGACCTTCTAAAAGTATGACATTGGTTATCCAACTTAGACCTCACTATGACCTTAGCTAAAATACACACAATATATTGACGTCTTCACGTGACTTAGAGCCCCTTAACTTAATGTCTAAGTATTTTTAGAAAAATAAAAACCAAAAATGAAATTCGTCACTGTTTTACACACTGATTTTGTATGTCCATTCGACCCACTTCCCGACCATAAAAACTCACGAGGACAACTTTTCTGGAAAGTAGACTCTCTGAGGTTATCTCCAGTATGTTGTAAATTATTTATTTGATCTTTTATGACAGAGTTATGGCCTCTACAAGTCTGACTAAAAATTCTGCAGTAAATTTTATAACTAGTTCGGGTGATCTAAGCCCTAATACATGTTCAAATCACTAATTTAATTAATCTAATGATTAAACTAACATTATTATATCATAAACTTTCTGGATATACAAACCCCTAATTTATAATCTTATTTAACCTAATCATCATAACTAAGTTTACTTAGAATTAAAACAAACTATAATTAAAAGATCGGATCGTACCTTAGTGAAACCCTAAAAAAATTTCGTATTCATTTTCCTTTCTTATCGGCCGTCGAACTAGTGGTACTGGGGAGCGGAAGGGATTCATGAATTATTATATATAGGCCTCTAGTAGAGTTGTAGGGTAGTCTCTAATTCAGGATTAGGACTTTAAATAAAAAAAAATTCTTTTTAACCCTACTCGGTCGAATTGCCTTTATCTCCTTTTTTATTATTTTATTATTTACATATCTATTTATATTTCCTTAAATTTTTATAAAAACCTTAGCTAATTTGACTATACCTTTGCATAACGCAAGTTTACTACCTTTCTTATTAAAAATATAACTTTTCATTTCACCTATCTTTCCAAAAATATAAAATTTTTCATTTTGTATTAATCTAACACTTAAAAGCTAAACCTATCTTAGATAACTAACACAAAATATGTATACGTATATATACTTACACAATTATCAAAAATCATTTCCTTGTCATTAAAAATGAACGAAATGAACTCCACAAATTTTCCCATCATTTTAATCTCATTGAGATGATCGCACTCAATAGATTGATTACCAATACCTCATAAACACATAAAAACACATAGAATCACATAAACCATACTTTGCAACAGACACATAAGTCAACACTAACGGTTTGACTAACATGTTCAAGTCATGGTTGTCACAGTCATAGTAAAGTTGAAGCTGTTAAGAATTAGAAAGCCCTTAAAACTCCGACTGAGGTTCGTTTGTTCCTAGGATTGGCTGGATATTACTGTAGGTTCATTGAGAACTTTTCTAAGATAGCTAAGTCTCTTACTATCTTGACTCAGAAGTCTAAGACTTTCGATTGGGGTGAGGAACAGGAATTGGCGTTTCAAACCTTGAAGGATAAGTTGTGTAATGCGCCTGTTCTAGCTTTCCCCGATGGACCGAAAGATTTTATGGTATATTGTGATGCGTCCGAGATAGGACTAGGCTATGTGTTAATGCAAAGAGGAAAAGTAATAGCCTACGCGTCTAGGCAGTTTAAAATTCATGAAAAGAATTATACGACCCATGATTTGGAGTTGGGTGTAGTCGTATTTGCACTTAAGATTTGGAGACATTATTTGTATGGGACAAAGAGTGTCATATATACGGATCATAAGAGTCTTCAGCATATCTTTAGTCAGAAAGAGTTGAATATGCAACAGCGTCGCTGGATAGAATTGTTTAGTGATTATGACTGTGAAATTCGCTACCATCCTGGTAAGGCGAATGTGGTGGATGATGCCCTAAGTAGGAAGGAAAGAGTAAAGCCTAAGAGAGTTAGAGCTATGAATATGACCCTTCAGTCGAGTATCAAGGATAGGATATTGGCGACTCAGAAGGAGGTTGTGGATGAGTCTGCGGGATTGCAAAAAGGTTTGGATGAGATGATAGAACAAAGAAGTGATGGGACTTTGTACTACCTGGATCGAATATGGGTACCTTTGAAGCCCATAAGTCGAAGTACTCTGTACACCCAGGACCTGATAAAATGTATTACGATTTGAAAGATAGGTATTGGTGGCCTGGAATGAAAAAGGACATAGCTAAGTATGTTAGTAAGTGTTTGACTTGTTTAAAGGTTAAGGCTGAGCATCAAAGGCCATCTGGCTTGCTCCAGCAACCTAAGATCCCCGTATGGAAATAGGAAGGAATAGCTATGGATTTTGTGACTAAGTTGCTTAGGACTAGTAGTGGGCATGACACAATCTGGGTCATTGTGTACCGATTGACTAAGTCTGCTCATTTTCTAACTATGTGTGAGGATTACAAGATGGATAGATTGGCTAGATTGTATTTGAATGAGATAGTTGCTAGACATGGTGTGCCGATCTCGATCATCTCGGATCGTGATAGTCGTTTCACATCAAGGTTTTGACAGTCAATACAAGAGGCATTAGGAACTCGTTTAGACATGAGTACGGCTTATCACCCTCAGACCGATGGTTAGAGTGAGCGTACTATTCAGACTTTGGAAGACATGCTTAGAGCGTGCGTCCTAGACTTCGAGGGAAGTTGGGATGTTCATCTTCCGTTGGTTGAGTTTTCATATAACAATAGTTATCATTCTAGTGTGAGATGTGCTCCGTTTGAGGCGTTGTATGATAGAAAGTGTCGTTCGCCAATTATGTGGGATGGGGTTGGAGAAGGTAAGTTAATAGGACTTGAGTTAGTGCAAGAGACTACTGAGAAGATCTCGCAGATTAATGATAGACTTAAGGCTGCCCGTGATTGTCAGAAAAGTTATGCTGATAAGAGGAGGAAGCCTCTAGAGTTTAGTGTAGGTGACTATGTCTTGCTCAAAGTGTCGCCTTGGAAAGGTGTGGTACGCTTTGGGAAGAAGGGGAAATTAGCACCTAGATTTGTTGGACCTTTTGAGATTTTTGAGAAAGTAAGCCCCGTGGCCTATCGGTTAGATTTGCCTAAGGAGTTGAATGGTGTTCATGACACGTTTCATGTGTCGAACCTTAAGAAGTGTTTGGTTGATCCAACACTGCAAGTGCCTTTGGATGAGATACAAGTTGATGCTAAGTTGAATTTTGTGGAAGAGCGTGTGAAAATTTTGGAGAGAGAGTTTAAGAAGTTGAAGCGGAGTAAAATTGCCATCGTCAAGGTTCGGTGGAATTCGAAACGTGGTCCTGAATTCACGTGGGAACGTGAGGATCAGATGAAGCTTAAGTATCCACATCTGTTTAGTGCTGATAATAGTTGAATTTCGGGGTCGAAATTCTTTTAAGGGGGGTAGAATGTAACCCTTGCCCTTTTTGTGTTCTGAATATTTTATTTTAGTCCTTTGACTATTTGACGTTTGTTAGTTTATTCAGATATTGTACCGTGTTGACGGTGGTGATTTTGTTGAGAATTGTGGTAATTTATGGTTATTTGTGAATAATATTCCTTTTTAGAGGTTAATATTATGTTATTTGTATTCCGGGTGGTTTGACACGTGAATTTTGAGAAATGCCAAAAAACGAGTCCTGACACGTCCGTTAATGTCCAAATGAGTTTTTAAGGGTTTAAAGTGAAAATATGGCAAGTAAATACTCTAAGTTATTGAAAAAGTATTTTTAAAGTGAATAAGAATGCTTAGTAACTTTGGGGAGTATTTTACGGTTGAGTTTTACGAGCTTTTAAGTGATCCCGACACAAAAAGAAAGACCCGAGACCTCATGGGATACTCTAACCGGTCATGTAAGCTTAAGGGGACAAGGAGGCTTAATTTTAGCTAATATGTCCCAAGGTTGTACACTTATATGCTTTCACTAGAACCTTTCCACTCATTTTCCTTTGATTTCAAAAAAATAAAAACACACAAGTGTGTGTGTGTGTTTCGTCCGCCACCAACCACCACAAACCACCATAGGTTTTCCAACTTTGATCAAGAACGTGATATCCCGGGTTGATACGAGTATTTGGGTATTCATTTAAACAACGTTTGGGTTGTCCGGTTCGTGTCGAAATCTACATTTTTGAAGATTTTCTTGTAAGTTTTCAAATTTAAATTTCGTTTGTCCTTTTGGGTTTATATTGATGCATAGATGTTAGTTGTACAAGTTGATCGTCGTGAAAATCGATTTTTGGAAACGAAACGGATATAAAAGGGGTGTTTGGTTGCGTCGGATTTAAAAAAAAAGAGAAAGAAAAAGGTTTTGTAGTTTTGATGTTGTGGTCGTGATGGTTGAAAAACATATATTGCTAAATAGCTTATTTTGTATAATAGCATGTATAGCTTATTTTTGGGCTTATTTCGTGGCTTATTGTGAGCTTATGGCTCGCGGCTTATTTTGAAAAACACAAGGAAATGTGTTTTGATTATTTACGTGGTATGGCGTATGTCGTGGACTATTTTTATAGCTTATGGTAGTAACCAAATGCGATACGTAGCTTATTAGCTTATTGTCAAGCTTAATATATGTATTGTGGAGCTTATGGACTCACGACCCAATAAGCCTATTTAAGTCGTGGCTTAATGGGAGGGCTTATTGTGATCCGGAATATTTCCTACTTATTAGTATAAGCTTATGTATATAAATGAACCTTGGTTTTGGACTTGGATCGTATTTTGGACTTATAAATATCATAATGGGCCCTTATTGGGCCTTAAAGCCCAATAAGCGATATTTAGTCGTTACAAGAGTTTTGACGGATTTTTTGAAAGTGAAATGTATTTACGAAGTGGTATTAAACGATATTTTGGGGAAAA
>BQNB010065054.1:0-35080 GCA_026074375.1 Tanacetum coccineum
AATCATTTCCTTGTCACTCAAAAGTGAACAAAATGAACTCAACCAATTTCACCACTATTCCAATCTCATTGAGATGATCACTGATATGTGTGAAAACACATATCCTTTCTATATCAATTTTTCAACTCCGTACTCTTCTAACGATTCTCCAAATTTTGCAAATCACCCTCCACAACCCCCATACGTGCCATTCTCTTGTGAGTTATGTGGAAACGATGCCCATTATGGTTATGATTGTCCACCTCAAGTTCCGTTTGTCTACAATTAGGACCCGTGTTTCGATCAAAACTTCGATAATACTTTTCCACTAACTTCACCAAGTTTTCCACAACAAAACCTTTGTTGTGAAAACTGCGGGGGTCCTCATGCGACTTTTCAGTGTCAACCGATGAACCAAGATTTCTATAATTCTAATCTTTCCGGTTTTGACCAATTTCAACCCCCGCAGTTTCCCGTCAATTATCCTCCTCAAGAGACAAGTAAAGAAATTTTGCAAGCTCAAGAAGACTTAATGGAAGCTATACAAGCCTTTTTAAAGGAGTATGATCATATACCTCCTAATGAAAAGTGCATGGCTTTATTGCTAGCTGAGGAGAGATTTCTTAAGATTAAGCAAACTATGGAAGAAGAGCAGAATCAACCTGGAGTTATGCAAGAATTGCTTCTTAAACTTATGGATGATTTGCAAATTCTTAAAGGAAGTCAACAAGAGAAGAAGGACGTGGCAGCTCAAAAGTTTTATTTCATATTGGAATTTTTTTCTATGATTGATGATAGATAGATCGCCAGAGAAACTTTTTGAAAGACGTTTGCACCTTCTTAAGGAAGTTTAGTCGTATATCTTTTGGAGTAATGCCAAAAGTTTTATCGATAGCATGGGAGAGATTTTGGTGAAATTAAGGATGCTTTGACGGACGAGCATTATCAACAAGAGGATATTCAAAAATTGATGAGTAAACTCCTTGAAGATGTTGCGAAATATTAAGAGTGCTATCAGAATATATTAATTGTCCTAAGCTGGAATTGTCTATATTTTCTGTGACGATGTGATGTGTATAATATTATATTATAGGAAGCATTTAAAGCAATGTGAACAGGGACTTTTTTTTTTTTTAAAACCGATTCAAGACCTGATAACTCTTAATTATTGGGGGCGCGAGAATCTTGACACCTTTCCTAGGTTGCAGAACCTTGTTCCAATTACAAGTGGTTCAAGGGTATTTCCGAGATACGTGTGAACGTGCCCGTTTGTGAAGATCCTTCTACTTTTGTATGCTTTGAGCATCATTCTGAGATTTTATCCGATTCTAACAATGATGGTACTTCAAGTGATGACGATTCTTATGAGAACATCGAGTACGTTGAAGCATCACCTCTCAATTTGGAGATCGTTAGCTTAGAGGAGGTGAATAAAGATCAAGAAGAGAAAGAGTTTGACTTAGAAGATATTTTTCAAATCCAAGACGTTATTCTTCGAGAGAAATTAGTGAATATCAGTCGTCTTATTACTAATATCGAATCTTTGAAAGATACACTACTCCTGATTCTTTGTTCAAATCTTGTCTTCTTTCATATCCTGTCACGGATAGTGATTAGTTCTTTTGAGACGTCCGATACTTCTTTCTCATATTCGGATAACTCTTTACCTGAATTCGTGACTTTTTGCGATCATACGGAAGAGTCGAGAAGTTGCAGTACTCTACTCATGCTAATCACTCTATTCCCGAGTACGTTTCGTTTCTTTGAGGTTGAGCCCGTCTGGGAGGGTTAATTAGAATTGTTATGGAAGAGATTTCTGATGTATTCGACAAATGATCTCTTTTGGGAATTCCGTGTTTGATTCATTTCATTTTGATTTGTCATTCTCGTACTTCTGCGTGAACCACCCAATGTTGAGATTAGCTTAATATGAGACTGATGCACCCGTGAATAAACAATTTGACGAGCTTTAATAAAATGAATGTTTTGACCCAGGGGGGAAGGTGAGATTAATGTTGTAGTTGGACATTCATTAACATTTGTCATTGGAATTTTTCCTGTTTCTCAACTTACCCTGAGGTTCTCCCTTACTTTCCTCCACCAAAAGTGAGGACACCATTTTTGACCCCGGCATCTCCACTTAGAGTCGGTGGCCTCTCATCGGGATGGAACTTTCAAATGCTTTATGTTTATCAAAACATTAATGAAAAGCTGATGAGATTTTTTTCTCTTCCAAATTTTACTCTCTTATGGGACATAATAAATTCGGGGATCGAGTCAAGCTATGTGACTCGGTTTACAAAAACAAAGCGCTTTGTGGGAGGCACCCCATGCTTATCCATTCTCTATTTTCTTTCTTATTTCTATTGTGATGTGAGGAGGCTTGTACTCTTCCGAATCTTGTTGTTGTTTGTGCTTGTGATTTTTGCAGGATTGACCTAAAATTTTCTGAAGACTCTCGTGTTCGGTGTTTTGTCCCGGTCCACTCTAGCTTCCTAGCTTTTGCTTGCCATTAGTTTGGTGGAAATCCAGATATCCTAATGATTTTTACTCGACTACATTTATCTTTTTAGCACACTTGATAACGGCTTAAGATAGTTGTTGTTACTTTTTTTTTCTATTTTTTTTCCCATGCTTGAGTTTTACATTCGACCTTTTGAGTCTAATATGGGGTTTTTAAGTATTTAGGCTAACGGAACATTGAGGACATGTTTAATGTTTAGATATGGTGGTAGTATATCTTCGATATAATTTTACCTACTTTTGGCCGTTGTTCTCACGTACCCCTTTTTCCCACAAAATTTTCAAAAAAATAAGAAAATTTTAAAATTTTCAAAAATAAAATAAGTGTTTTTTTCACAATTTTGACTTTCCTGCTGGTAGAAATAAGAGTAAATTTCTGACTCGATCGAGCGTGTTGAGTTTAGCTTATTCTTTTTTCTTTTAGGGCTAAGCCGTTTTTTTTACGTGTAGCGAACAATTCGACGAAGCAAGACAAAAACAATGATAGAGTTAAGTATGAGGGGATGTAAACAAGGAATTAGTTGAAATCTAAGAGCCTCATGTATGTTAAATTTGTGGCCTTTTCTCCCATAAGCTTCTTAATCGGACAAATTACGTGCTGTTTTTGGAGATTAAACTTAAATCAACAATTTTTATGTAATATATAGCAAAAATTTTAGTCTTAGTTCAAACTTATACTTGAATTTTTCAAAAAGAAGTATTCTCTATGAAAAAAATTAAAAAAATGATGATGAATAAAATAATGAAAAATAAAAAAATATAATAATAATAATAAAAGCTGTGGGCTGATAAAGTTTGTTACCTTTGCGGCTACAACCGATGTGTACTGTATTCTAAGAAAGCCCATAGTAGAATAAAAATACGGGCTGATAAAAGTTTGGATGCATTTGCCGGATCACAAACGATGTTGCAGCCTTCTAAAAGGTCGAGGGTTTACAATTGCTAAATATTTTAAGTTTAAATTAATAAATAGATTTTAATTTTGTTAATTTCAAATATGCTTTTAGAACTTTGACTATTCTCTATAAGCAATGACTATTCGGGAAAACCTGAGTGTTTTTGAAAACTAGGTCGTTGTAGTCCCGATAATAGGTCTCTGTGAGTGTCAAAAAGCCTGGTCACTTTAGCCGACAAGTTGGATATGCCGTGACGAAAGTCGCTACATGAAGATGATCTCGTCTTCAAAAATCTTATTCTTGGGTGGTAACGTGATGAAGATAGTATGTTGCAAAACGTTGATCCATGGTTGAAATTCAAAATATCACATTCACTTAAGATATAATAAATGTCGGGAGTATAAAGTTCACAAGTTGCAAATATGAGTATGTAACATTTCGTATTTTCAGGTCATTTACGACGCTATTTAATTCACTATTTATTTTAGTCTCGTACGCGTTTACTTTTAATTCTTATTACATAATTAAATCGCGTAAGCTAAAAATAAAACAAGAGAAATATGATTTTTATACACTATTTCCTGATATGAATAGTGTTGGTTCGTTTTTAATAAAAATTTTGCGAAACATTTTAGAATCATTTATATAACATTTATATGAGTTTTAAATTTGTAAATATTATTTTACAAGGCGATTGACCTACTTATTTGATAACATTATACAAACGATTAAAAAACATTTTTCGTATTTTTTCGAAAGTAATAATTGACTTTTTATATTTTATTTTTATCGGTTACGTAAAGCATCTGCGTTTCGCGATAAATTACGTTTAGGCATTCACGGAACCACCAAAACTTTTCTACGCTTCAACAAATACCCACAATTGTACCCAATACCCAAAGTTTTATAAAAATGCACCCATATGTATCAACTTGGCTGAATTTACCTTGAAATAAATAAACCAATGCATACACATTACAAGTATTACAAGTATACATTTACCTTTACACTTTTAAGTTCAAGTGATACAAGTAAATGTCTAAATATTATGCAATATATCAAAAGTCATCATGTTCTCTCTTTTGCCTCCCCCATCCCACGGTAACATCAACAATAATAGGGGACAAAAGAGTTTACAATATCAACTAGTATATGTATAATCTTTCATTCATTAAAACTTATGTCTCTTTTGACCACTTTTTCTCTTAAATCACTCTCCATGTTTTCCTTATGGTCTTGGTCAAGTTATGCAAGTATTATGACAAGCTACTTGTATGATATAACGACTTATACTAGTAAGAAATAAACACAACACATTTCTTTTACAAAAAAAATCAACTATCTCTTTGTTTTCCTCCTCCTAGCCACGTCCCATTTAAAACAACCTTAATCAATCCATAACTTTCATTTTTTTAACAAACATACAAGTGTTCTCATATTCTTAGAGTTTGGTTTGGAAGTTTGGTTCAGTTTGTTTGGGGTGTGAGCCGCGGCTAGGATTCGAGAGGGACGAGGCGAACTCTTTTGTTTTCCGACCTTGCTTCGTATAGCTTTGTGAGCCCTCCTTTTTATATCTATTTCGATTATTTCGTTTACTTGATTGATTTTCGTAAATATGTATTCATGTGATGAAATCGATTAAAACTTGCGGCGTTGGTATATTATGATAATGATGTTAAAGTAGGATTAGTATGAAATTATAAAGGCTTTGATTGTATTTTGATGGAGTATTGGGTCGAAAACGGTTTTGATGTGAAATGTAACGGTCACTTGACCAGAAAAACAGTACCTATGTTTTCGGGTGTTCGAGATTTCGAAAAGTTGGATTTTTGTTTATGAAATATAATAAAGCTTTCCTAGACGGACGTTTTGATATAAAATGGGACTTCTAACTCCCAATAACGGAGAAACTGGAGCTAGATCAATATATACACTTTAGTAGAAAAATGGGTCATTTTTAGTATATAATAAATCTGAGAGGTTTAGTAATTTGATGTTTTGAGCACTTTCGAGTCCGTTTCGGCCTTCCGGCGAAACACAAAAGTTGTTTGGAATGACGTTTTACATAAAATCTCTTTTTGGTCAAAGTCGTGAAAATGTAATATAACGGGTCAAAATCGAAAGTCAAACTCCTGTATTTTTATAAAAATATATATAGTTCAGCAGATTCTCGTAAGGGCATTTTGGTCATTTTCTGTCGAGTTTCAGGTCTCGGCTAAAACTAAAAAGTTGTTCGGAATATCGTTTCGCATAAATTTTCTTTAGAACCCGAGTCGTGAAAATGTGGTCTAGTGTGTCGTTTTGGTCGGGTCAGACTTGTAAAATAAATATACTTTATAAAAGTCAAATGTAAAAGCCAACGAAGACATTAGTAAACATTAACGAACAATGAAGGTGATTATGATTATAAAGTAATATCGATTAACATATTACTGTAAGTAATTATTTTTGAGACCGTGGTCGGTTCTAAAAATGGAAAGTATAAAAATAGTAACTTTAAAAAAAATAGAAACTTACCGAAAATAGAAAGATTTCAATAAAATGAAATAGTATATGATTGGATGGAAATAGTATATATAAAATATACTAAGTGTTAAGGTTTAGAACGCGCAAGTGGATTTCTCATCACATATAAGTATGTATGCATATATATATATATATATATATATATATATATATATATATATATATATATATATATATATATATATATATATATATATATAGAGAGAGAGAGAGAGAGAGAGAGAGAGAGTTATGATCAAA
Source organism: Tanacetum coccineum (assembly GCA_026074375.1). NCBI lineage: Eukaryota > Viridiplantae > Streptophyta > Magnoliopsida > Asterales > Asteraceae > Tanacetum > Tanacetum coccineum. The sequence goes on from BQNB010065054.1 coordinate 6,165, forward strand.
TGAGAAGTTTTCTTAAAATAAGAAGGATAAGAAGTAACTATAACCGCATATCCGAGATGCATCGACTTAAATTAGATGCATCTTTATAATCTTAGATGCATTATAATGCATCATAATGTGTTTTCTAGCTTTTAATTAGATGCATAGATGCATTTCATGATTTCTTTTGTTTTTTGTTCCTCTACATGTGTCAAAATCATGAAAATCAATTTGCACCATCTACACATCAAATTAACTTTCGAAACTCAAAATGTTGCATCTAGATGAATAGAAATGCATCTAATGCAAGTCGTTGCATCTCAAATATGTGGTTTTAGTCACTTCTCACCACTTCTTATTTTAATTTACTTCTCACTGGATATATATATATATATATATATATATATATATATATATATATAGGGTGAGGTTCTTTTCAGAACCAAATGAATGTACAGAACTGCGAGAACCATCATCAACCAATCATATTTTTTTAGATAATATTTTTTGTTATTTAATTAAAAAGGGTATGATAGTAAAATTACATTTTTTATTTTCTTTTTGAATTTTTTTAATAAAAAACATTTTTTAGTTCCTGATTTTTAGGAATTTTAATATTTTCTATGAAACAATTTTTTTAACTTTTTATTTAATTCAAACGCTTTTTTAGCTAGCTTAATTTTGGAATTTCCAAAAAAATATATTTTTTATTTTAATTGTTTTTTTCATTTGGGTGCATAAGTGACGTGCATATGTGTTTTGCAACTTTTACATCATACATGTTTTTAGTCTTATGCACATATGTTTTGTAAAGAGAAGATAGATGCTTGCATCTCTCATGTGCAATCGTTATAACTTCAAAATAGAGCAACTCTTTTAACATACAAATTATATGATTATAAGACATTTTATTCGATAACAAATACATAAAAAAGGAACATTCAAATCAATGACGTATGCATGTATATAAAATGAACATGCATATGTGTTTTCTTCATTATCAGCTCTTGCATTCTTGCATCCTGATTCATGTACATGTGCACTATACATGATGATGAGTTGTGTTCATGTGTACTGAATACCTCACAACCACCTATATCTTAAACCGCAAAGTTTCACCCTTATCTTAAACCGCTACAGCTGCGAAAGACATGACACATCATAGCCACCACAACCATAATCAAAATACCATAACTAATAATGTTGGCCAACCCGTGATCCCAACAACAAACCATAAAACTGATATGATCCTTGTAATTGTATGGCATCCTTTAGAAACACCTTTAACTAATTTGCCATCGCCTGATCACCTAAAGTAAATATATAGAACAAGTAAAAAATTAGAAAAGACCATGAGAACTTTGTGGTAATAAAAAAATGGCTATCTAATGTGTGTTGAGAAACAAAACACAAAAATCTAACTCTAGGTATGTGAAACACATATGCACTCTATGTACTGTCAATACATTTAAACTCTAGAAACTGTAAAAACACATATGCACTTTCAATACATTTGAACTCAGGAAACTATAAAAACACATATACACTATGAGTACATTCAAACTCCATACAAATACATTTATATCTGGGGGCGGCTACTCACATGGCCCCACTATCTCTTCACCATGGATCGTTTGACTTAAGGAGGACAACATGCCAACAAGGCCATAGTTTTCTTTTTGTGTAAATAATCTCTAAAATTGTGCCCGTTTGGTTATAATAACTTAGTGAGGGTCCTCAAATCTTTTTTATATAACTAAATTAGAAAAAAGGTTGATCTTAAAACTATATCAATTGTTTAAGGCATTAGATCTAATGCAGTTTAGAAGTTCCATGTCTCTACTTTTACGGATATATCTCATGCGTTATCAACGGAATAATATACTTACATTCTGCCAATGGTAATGGTTGAACTATCAAAACAGCCATCGTGATGAACGCAATTCCATCACCATCTCATCTGCCTCGGTTACTGATTAATGTCACCTCCTCCAACATTTTTGTCACTTGGCATATGGCCATGAGGCTGTCAAACATATAAAGACGATTAAAATTTGAAACAAAGACTGATACAATTAAACGACATCATCAACCAACAGATAAAATGATCTATGAACATTTAATGGCACCTAATGATCCAAGAGATCTTAAATGCATTTGTATCTCTCGATGTACATATGTGCAATAAAGTTCATATAAAATTGAAGATACGCTGCGTATATACGCATCAAACCACCGTTTCTTCATGAACAAAAGCACCATTCTTCGAGTATATAACAAGCATAAACAAATCATCTAATATATCGGGTTGAGTTTTTTAATGTGAGTGTGTAGCAGACACTTTCATAAGCTAAATACATGTGCATGGGACAGAACACATACATGTAGCAGGCTTTTTGCTCATTGTCATTGTGGTCTTTTTGCTCATCGTCCTCATTCACTAGAATGATACATTCCACAGTTTGTCATCTCTAATCAAGTAACATAATCAAACAATGACAACCTTTCAATAATACCCTTGAAATAACCTGCATATAAATTAACAGAAAACATATTCAGTTAAACCACATAGAAGTATACATTATTCTTCCAGGTATTGAAATGCGAATAAAATTCAATTTGACGTGCCTAAAAAAACGAGGTGAATCTATCGACTGCGTGCACCAGTGCACATTTTTGATTTTGTTATATATCAGCTTCAAAGCTGGGCAAATATGCAGTAGATATTTTTTGTAAGTGGACACACAATGCATACAACAACACAACACCATCTTTCCTTTTAAAACTTCAAATGACATTGTTCAGTTACAACAACCCTTCTATAACAGTGATCACAAACTTGTAACCTCATAAAACATGAAGCTAATTGCTAACCAGTTGTAGCATTAACATCACAACGTGATCAAAATGTCATACCCAATAAAGTCTATAAGCAGAAACCAACTTTTTGTGAGATACCTGATACAAATTGTGTCGCAACTTATTAATTAAAGGACAAACAAAAAAAGATTGATAATAAACTTACAATTCTTAGGTACCCATATTGTAAAAAAGAACCTGTTCAAGAGACATAAACAACATATTTGCAATCATTTATAATCGTGTACGGTGCACATGTGTATACTTGAAAATCCAACTTCTACTCTCCTAGTTTATCTCATTTTTGTTAAAATGAAAGATAAAAACTATGGCAAATAGTGATGAAACAACACAAACAATCAAACTTCATCATAAAGGAATGAATATAATAATTTGAAATTTTATTTTGGATTCGTTTCCTTAAAGCAACAAATAATTGTAACCTTTTACACTAGCACAAAAATGATTTAACATCATGTAGAATCGAAAACACAAGTGTAAATAATTATATACCTCAACAGCAATGCCTTTGAGTCCACTAACAAACACGTGTGCTTTGCTTAACCTACAACAGATCATCAATTGATCATTGTTATAAAAAACGTACAATCACCTACAAGTGTCGAATAAAAAATAAAACATAAAATCTAACCTTTGATCATCATTACGAACCCAAGATGAGTAACAATAAAAAAATCTTCATGGATCAGCATCTCATTTTTTCATTGATGGATATCGTGACTGGTGGTGGTGTTGCAAAGAAAAATGACGGCTAGGTTTTGAGTTTTGTGGTTGATGAAGAGAGATAAAGATAAAATGAAAAATGATAGCAGTTTGTTGAAAATATGAGACGGTTTCGAAGAAAACTATATTCAAAATACCAATAATGCCCCTAAACTATATACAAAATATTACTTGATCTTTTATTTTATTACGTTTATGCCATTCATCATTTTAACCATTGATTAAAGCATCTAACGGTAGACATTGGTTCTCGCAGTTCTGTACATTAATTTGGTTCTGAAAAGAACCTCACACTATATATATATATATAGTGTAAGGTTCTTTTCAGAACTAAATGAATGTACAGAACCGCGAGAACCAATCTCAACCATTAAATATTTAATCAATGGCTATAAATAGATGTGGCAGTTTCGTAATTAAGTGAAAAAGCATGTATTTTTAATTAAATGGTTAAAGGGCATTATTGACATTTGATATTTCATTTTTGTAAAAACTGCTCCTGAATAAAAAACAACCCTAGCCGTCACTTTACCTTCACTTTCTTTTTTTCTCTTTATCTCTCTCTACCAATTTATATGACAAACTTTTAAACCACCATAACCACCCACTAAACCACCATAACCACCCACGAACCATCATAACCTTAACCCAAAAGCCCTTCACTCTCCGGTAAAAAATATAAGTGACACAAAAATCGATTCAAAGAAAGAATTTTTTGATATTTACAGTGACGGGCTGTGATCGTGGTTTCGGTTTGGTGGTGTCGGCTTTCATGGTGGATCCGGTTGGGGATTTTGGGTTCCTCCTCGAAAGCAACAATAATTTAAATGAAGAGCATATGTTCGAGATCTAGTAACCATCGCTCTCAAATTCAAATATCTTTTCATTGTAAGTTTTTTTTTGTTTTGGCTCATGTGTATGCATTTCTTGTTATCATGTGTATATCACTGTAAGTGCATGTTGAATCTTGTAAACAAAGTTAATTTTTTTATTCAAAATCTGAGATAAGAGGGCTTGTACATATGAAATAAGTGGTGGCTTGTAGGATACGTGTGTTTGTTAATAGAATTAGGATATATCATGGATTTTTATGAATTTGGTATGGTTTGTTTCATACGGAGTTGGGGTCTTAATTTAAAATAAGATTTTAATTTTTTATAGAATCGATTATTAATCAAAATTGCATATGTGTTAAAAGATAATAGCTAAAAGATGTGTGCATATGTATTTTAAGGTTACTATATAATTAATATAATTAATGGATTGGTGCATATATGTTTGGTTGATATGAACTATGGGCTACTAGTCGTCAAAGTTGCAAATCTAATTGTCAAAGTTCTGGGTCAAAGGAACTATTCAAAATTCTGGGTCAAATGAAGTATGGTTGGGTTGGTTAGTTGTTGCCTTTAGCAGTGATTTGTATGGATCTTAAGTTTTCTTAATACATATTTTTGTTCAAAAAAAAGTTGTTGCCTTTAGCCACGTCTTTCATTTAGAATGTAAACTTAAAAAATCAGACAATTTTATAGCAAGTCCTAACATAGTACTCGTCACATCTGAATAAGCCTCCTACAAATGAGGAGTTTCAGCTCATATATATTACCTATAACAAAGTACCATGCACACATGCATAATTCAATCCCAAAACTATGTCGAAGACCTAACATATAAATGCACATATAGACTTCTAGTAACTATTGAATGAAAGGTTATGCACATATAGACTTCTAGTAAATGCACATATATTACATTGTCACGTATATATGACTATTTGATTGCTTATTAGATTCTCATGTTCTTTCATTTTACATGAGCACTTTGCATAGTTATTTTGTGAGTTGTATTTTGTGTCATATTAAGATACAATTTGTAATTCTTGATTAATAGATTATAAAAAAAATTGTGTTACAGAAAGGAAAAGCTCTTGTCTAGTGAAGAACAACAATGACGGATTAGAACAAAACACATGTAGACGCCAAATACATGTGCACATCTTAAAAATACATGTGCACACTTGAAACATAAAGCCGCCATTGAGCATATTTTGAATGGTGGCATGAAGTGCAGAAGTGCATAAGATTATGTGGTTTCTTTTGCCGTTAAATTCATGTGTACCCATGAAAATAAAGCCACTTTGAAGTAGTTGATACATGCACAAGTGCATTATCGAATTGTTTACATTCTCTTAATCTATATTTGTAACTACAATGAAATGTAACTTAGAATTCTTTTTACTATTGTTTAGTTTATGTTCTAGATATTTTGTTTGTTTTTAAGAATTGAGAAATGCAAATGAGCATATAGTCAGATTCAAACATTGATCAGTAAAAAGTTTTATATTAATGTATACATAAGAAAAGATTAATGATTACGTATATGTCGAGAAATATAATTTAAGCAATTGAACATTAAAATAATATGTAAATTTACATCATATGAAGAAAAAACACATGTGCAACTTACCTGAAATCATGCATGCTCTAGTAAGAAATTATTTAAAAAAAATATTTTAAATTCCTAATTTTTAGGAACTAAAAAACGTTTTTTTATTTAAAAAAAATTCAAAAAAACAAAAAATGTAATTTTACTGTTATACCCTTCTAAATTAAATAATAGAAAAAGTATTTAAAAAAATCTGATTGGTTGATGATGGTTCTCGCAGTTCTGTACATTCATTTGGTTCTGAAAAGAACCTCACCCTATATATATATATATATATGTATATATATATGTATTATAAATATAAGATTTATATATATAATATAGATATATAATATACTATATATTATTATTATATACTCAAAATGAATTTTTTAGTGTCGTATTTGCCCGATCAACAATGATGATATGTTTGAACACTTTAATTCACAATATGAACAAATTTTCTTAGAATTTTTTAAAAAAAAAAAGAAATTTAACCCAGAAGACATGTCTACAGTTCGACTCGTAGAACGACTGACAAGCGGTTTTACCCTATAACTAAAAGCATTCGTAATGCCTCCAACCTTTTAGACTTTTTTTTTGTTTCACTATTAATTTTTCAATAAATACCATCTTTCAAAAGTCATTTATACAAGTACTCTCCATTGCACAAAAGTTTTACACAAACAATTTGTATAAACTATCCTTGTGTATATATGTTTTTACAACATGCCGTGGAGTATCCACCGGTACCATTTTGTGCGATATTTAAAACTAAAAGTGGATCAACAAATGACAGTGAATGCATGCATGAGACGTAAATAAAGAAAATAACACTAGCATAAAGAAGATAACTCACTGGAGTACAAACATGTTGATATGAAAATGGTGATATGAAAATGCCTTCTTATATGAAAATGATGATAAACGCAATTAGCTAGTGAAAAGCAAATGAAAAAAAGGTGTACACATATTTTTTATTGAGGGGGGTATAAGATGAAAACTCAATAACTATACAATTAATGAAAATAGCTTTTTGAATTTGTGTCAAACGATTGATGTATGGCAAGTCATTATCCTTAAAGTTGTTTGTAAAGCTTTTGTCCCAATGCTTCAAATCTTTCAAAAGCTTTTCTAAATAGTGAAAAGTCATGTAAAAAGTCCTTCATTGTAGATGCTCTAATAAAAATGTGTTTTATAATGAGGTAGGTTTTAAAGAACCCTTTAAAAAGTCATTTGTAACTTTGTTTTTTTGATTTTATTTATATTATAACACAAATTATTATAAGTTAAAAGTAATAAACAGACAAAAAATACGGAAGAAAATCTGATAAAAAACTGTATTCTACTATTAACTGAACATTCAAAAACTCAAAAAATAATGTTTTGTAATTTTTCACTACTATTTGGTGGCTAAAGGGTACCAACAGTAATACCTTGTTTATATTTGTGTTATTTCCTCATCCATCAGACATAATTCAGACCCAAAACCTCGTGTCCCAAACCAGAATATCATCATCCACGTGAGGCCACTTTTACGTAGATTAGCTCTGTGCCTTTCGGTTAAACACGTAACCTCAATAAAGTATGCTTGTTCCCTATGCAACAACTGAAACTAATAAGATATCGTCACAGATTCTTGCTTGGTTAAGAATGTATGTGTACGGACTACCTGAGTCATACGTCTCATATATAATGTTCACACTCTGGTTAAGTGACCGTTAAGAAAAAAACGTTGCTCTTGTTACGTTGTAGTAAATAATGTTCTTGCAATATATACATAGCTAACTGCATGCTTGAGGAATAAGAGGGACATAACTTATACGTACTACTCGACGCTCATCTAGAGACAAACTCATTGCTTGTTAAGATCCTTGGTAGTTGGTAGTGTGTTCCACTTTCGATGTACATTGACGACTATGCTTATTGGAGAGATAGCTCGTTAAGGCTCGTCGTCTCAAAACCCTTCTAATCTACACCTAGCTGACTAGCTCTAACGATCTAACCATCATATTTGAGCCAAGCCCAAATTATTCATTAACATAACGTTTCATGCTAATCAAATCCTTACACAAGTACACAACTACAACTATTCACTTTTTCTGTTAGCAGGACTTGAGGCCATGTCTTCTTGATTAGAGACATAAAAGTTTACTTAAACCATCCTTCAATCATCATCTTCTTAATTAAGGAAAATTAAAGATGGTTTAAATAACATGCTATATGCCATAGGAACAAGATATCATAATATGCTTGATACTCTTATTTTTACTTAAACCAGCCTTTAATGATCTTTCTTAAAAGTTTAGTATAGTCTACGAGTTATATACAATATTAATGCGACCGGTAGAGAACAAAAATAAGTGACAATCTTCATTACTAAAAATTGGGCCCTCCTTAAAATTATTAACAATTATTTATACGGAAAATTATTTCTGACAGATAAACATATTATTGTTTGAGTGTAGTTTTGTCACTGCTGTTGGTCCCGCTAATAATCACCGACAGCTAACTGCAAGTCGTCGCCGTATTTCCATTCTTTTATAAGATTAAAAATAAAAAATGACAAATTGCTAACCTTATAAAGCCAACATCTTAAAACATTTTTTAGATGTTGTAGATGTTAAGGATATTAGTATTATTTAGCTTATTTAGTTTGCTCATTTGCCTCATACTATCACGGAAGCCTTCACGAACTCAGCTTTCAAAAGAAGCGATTGATGATTTTCAATACATGTCATTCTAATAATCTGGATAGCAATGAGACACGCATCAATAATTAATTTGTCTTCCCGTGATAAAAGCCTATTGGTTTGGACTAATGATTAAAGCAATTACGTTTGCAACTTTATTTGCGAGAATCTTAGAGAACCTTATAAACACAACCTGTGAGGCTAATAACTCGGTAATCCAAGAATCCAAGAGGATCAAGCTTTTATAGAATTAGAACGATGAACGATGGATTGCATCCATTTGCAATGCAACCCAAAGATTCATAGAATTTGTTGCAGTCCTAAAAATCACACTTGATCATCCGGTATGTTTTCACAATTATCATTTGATTGTTTCTATGGTTATCTTTTTATGTTGGGTTAATTCTTTGAATGCCTCAAGATTGAAGGTTATTTGCTTTTTTCCTTAAAAAATAGAGTTTTTTCAAAATGTTTCATACTACTTATGCGACTTATGCAACCTCTGATAAATTTACTAAAATACTCCTATTCTGAAACAAAAAGTACATCTAATCATTAGGGGATAGGGATATTTTGGTAAATTTTTCAAAAATTGCATAAGTTGCATAGGTCGCATGAGTCATCTTGAAAAAACTGTATTTTTTGGGGGCAAAAAAGCAAATGACCTACGATCTTGAGACATTTCAAGAATTATCCCTTTTATGTTTCATGGTAATGGAGCTAAAATTTTTGTCAAGTAAATTAAGAGAAATGGTATACCCTCCTACTAGTTATTCTTACATATTTTCCTACTCGCGGGATCCTCACAAGTGTTAGAACTGACGGTTTGAATGCGGAGAGATAATGAGTGGAGAAAAAACATAAAATTTTATTGTGTGTAAGAGGTTATGTAGGAATATATTGTACGATGATATAGCAAAACTCGTATTTGGCGCCGTTTGGTCAACCATGACCTCATCTTCCCATTATGGTCATGCTCTACCGCTCTACCCTCTTAGTTGAGTGACACGTGTCCCATAAAGTGCAATTTTTATTGGCCCACAAATAAGTGTGTTAGCCCACAACTTAATATAAAATTACCCATTTACTCTTAACCATTGTTTTGTCCTTTTGTCCACGTCAGATGCTCTACCGGCGCTGCTTTACCGACTTAGGGCAGTGTGCCAAATCTTCTAATAGATTTCATCGTAATTCGTGCCAATCGTTTTACCAAAACACATACTTAAACTTTTTCTCTCTCTCTCTCTTCAAACTTTTTTTCTCTATCTTCTAATAGTTTCCGATCATTCGAATCGTAAAATCACATACAGTTTCCGCCGTCGATAAAATCACAAAATTTTGATCATTCGAATCGTAAAATCTTATGGCTGAAAGACAACGACAATATGTAAGTTTTTATGCCTGAAATACAATTGTTGCTGATATCTTATTGACCCAATAATTATTGATTTTGAGCCAAATTATTTGTTAGATCCCCAATTTTGTTTCAAATTATTTGTTAGATCCTCGATTTTGTTTCAAATTATTTGTTAGATCCCAATTTTGTTTCAAATTATTTGTTAGATCCTCAATTTTGTTTCAAATTATTTGTTAGATCCTAATTTTGATTTAAATTTTATATGTATTGTAAAAGTGTAGATTTCAACCCCGATTTTATAAGTTTAGGGCAATGCACATAGTGGATTATCTCCTGCATTTAACTAGGTTATCTATGTTTGATTTTTGATGTTTAGTTTAGCTAATTTCATGTTGGTATTTATAATTTTATAATTAACAATTCATTTTCAATATTTTGTAGGTTTATGATGCTAAGGTTAGTATTAGATCGAAGTTATACATTCTACAAACCATTCGATCGAAGTTGAATTGGAAGGTAGATCGTCTTGGTATGTTTAGCCGGACTGTTTTTGGACCATGGTTAAACATACAAACTACCATACATGATAATCATTTGTTGAATTTTTTACTTCAACACCAAAGGTTAGTTCGAAATCCATCTCCCAACCAGCCCTTCATTTTTGATATTGATGGTCGTAGCTTAAAATTTGGTAGGGAGGATTTCTATTTGATTACTGGTTTTCACTTTGGCAAAGTGAGTTTTGGCCCTCAAGAGAAAGATCATTCTGAATTCCGTAAGCGTGTTTTCCCCGAGAATGCTAACTTAAAGGGTGAACATCTATTAGAGCTTGTTATGAACGATGTTAAGTTTAATCAATTGGATGATGAGGATGTTGTACGTGTTTGTTTGTTGCTGGCATTAGATTATGTTTTTATGGGTCAGGAGCTTAGACATGTAATTACAAACGCCATTGTAAATTTGGTAGATGATTTTTATAAATGTGATGCATTTTCATTGGGAGAATATATGTGGTCATTCTTTCATAAGATGGTTTATAACGTGGCGGTAGATTGTAGGAAAACCCATCTGGAAAAGTTGGCAAGAAGTCCTAAATACGAGGCCAACTATGTGTTGTATGGTTTTGTTTTTCCATTGAAGGTTAGTTTCTTTGATATGAATGTATAATAGATAGTATAACATATAGTAAAACAAATTTATGCTTTGAGATTAAGTTATATGAGAATGATGGAATGTATAAAAAAGTCATGTAAGGTGATGTCCATTTGGGAGTGTGATATAGACAGGATTTTTTTAGTGTATTAGTCTACCAGTTTAGGACTACCTGCTGAATTAGAAGCATTATTTTATTTCTTTGCTTGTGATGTGATTTTAATTATTTAAGGAATATGTTTCATATCATTTATGGTTACTATGAATTATACTTATAACAGATATGGGGTTTGGAGACTTTCTCTAACTCAATCCATTGGTGGCGTAAAGATGAGAATGTGATCCCCAAGGTGTTTCATGGAGTAATGGGTCAAAGTTTAAAAAATCAGGTTATGAGAGATTGTTTTATTCGGAAAATGCAACTTTTCACAAACTTACCCCTTCAGCTATTGAGATGAATGAACTTTGGTGGAGATCTAGTTTAGATTTTTTTTAAAGGGCCACCCCCTCTACTCCAGTACTTAGATCAGCTTCAAAGGGTATTAGTAATTCCAAGGACAGAGGTTCATCAAGAGGTGCATGTTCGTACTGAGGTGCATAGGTTTGTTGATATAGAAGAGGTGCGTACTCTATTTGTTGATGAAGAAGATGTTCAAAAGAGAGTTGTACTTGCAAAAACTGTCAAAGAACAAGAGCAGATGATCGTTGATCTGCAACGTCGTTTATATTCAGTTAAGCAAATTATAAAACAACTACACACTGGTCCATCTGATTTTGATCTTCTTGATAAGGTTATGTCCTTTACATAACATCTTACCTAGTTATAATATTCGAACAAATAACGTTATTTTAAGTTTTTGCAGAACGACAATCATTCCCATAATGTTCCTGTTGGTGGTCTTGACCACCAGTCCATGGAAGGGGTCAGCCAGTGTATGAAAGATGATCAGGTTGATAAAGTTTGTGCTTTTCATTATTTGATGCAAATTTCCTTAATTCTTATTATATCTCACCTTTAATTCTTATTTCTAGAACTGTAATAATGTCCCGGATAATTTTCCTGTCGATGGTCCTGAGTACCAGTCCGTAGAGGGGGTCAGCCAGTGTACCAGTGTTGATCATGTTGATAAGGTATGCTCTATTGATTATCTTATTATTTATTTTCCAATACATATTTCCAATTTATCAGTCTTTATGTAAATTTTTTCCCATATATTTAATGACAAATACAATAGTATTGCTGTTGATGGTCTTATTAGTTTAAAGTCCCAAGATGCTGACCATATTTTTAAGGTTTGAGCATATCATTGTAAGATTACCTTTTTAATTCATATTTTTATATATTTGTACAATTTTCTTATTAATTCATATTTTTATTTATTTGTAGAAATCTTTTGTCATGGATGATCCTGAATTCAAAGCAAAGGACAATGAAGAAGGTTCTTATTCTGATACTTTTCTATCTACACAACAGGTTAGAGAACTAATCAACAACTTATTTGACATGCCGCCTATTGGATCGGATTCTATTCATGTAATAAATTAATGATTTTTTTATATTGTAGGAACATGATTTTCACATTTTTGATTGTAGGATGTTGGTGTCTCTGAATCGATGAATGTGGATCAACCTTCTTTGAATACTGTTGTGAAAGATGTTAAGACTGTTGTGGTTCCTTTCCAACGTCAAAAATATCCCTATAAGACTTGCGTATCCCTCATATGTTCCACGCGTTAAAATAAAGTTTAAAAAGCAAGAAAGCGGCGCGGGTATGAAGTTAGGATAACTATAATATAGTGATCAGATCTTTTTGGTCCTAATGGAAATGATATCCAATTGTTGCCATGGAATGAGGCATGTGTTTATAATCTTGGACAGTGTGGATCTATGTTTTTTATTGTAATATTTTTTTAGTTCAATTTATTCAGGATCTTACACATTTCCCAAATGCACCAAAAAAACAATAAGTTTACATGAAGGAGTTATGGCCTTATTTCGTGATAAAAAGAGGATGGATATGCAGTGGACTTTTCCATGGCTTGAAAATGGTCATGTTATTCGAATGGATTTCTGGGAGAAATTAGTTGGCAGGAGCCATACAAAAAGAGGTCGGCTATATGATGATGTAAGTATTTTTTTAATAGTTTAAAATCAACATATCAACCTTATAATCAGATTTATTGTATCTAACGTTTACCATATTGATCTATTTTGTAATGACGGCATCTCGATATTTAGACTGAATATTTGTGGCAATTCAGGCAGCCCAATGATGACTGGGCAATGGCAAGTCCATATCTTAGTGATATGCTTCTGCGGTATGAGTATCCTCTTTATTATGCTGATGGTGTCAAATACGGTGTCCCCTGGTTTGTAAATAGTGTAAAAAAGGTTTGTATTTTTAACCTATATTCTATTTTCTATTAAATTGATATATATATGCAAGGATGTCATCATTCATCATGTTCCAATATATAGGTGTACTTTCCCGTGAATGAAAGTGATTCTCATTGGGTCCTTGGAGAGTTGGACATTACTTCTGATGTGATAACTTTTTATGATAGTCTTGGGGGCCCTCCTGGTGGAGTAAAAACCCGTCATTTTTGGCTTGAGGTGAGGCAAAGATTGGAGTTTCAATTTCCACTTTATCTGGATAGTGCCGAGGTTTTTTAGAAGAAGAAAATTAATAAAGCTAGTTATTTAATAAGTTTTTGATATGCTAAAGGAGTCCCACTCCAAGGTGGACTTTATGGTGATTGTAGCCTTTGGGTTTGCATTTTTTTATATAGGCTGTCACATAATATTCCATTGGAGGTTGATGATTCTAGCACTGTTGCTTTGGCCTGGCGTGAACGTATTATTGACTTTTATTGGAGATATAAGATTTTGCAGGATGGTTTAGTTGGTATGTGCTCTTCGGTTGGATAATACCTCAAACAATTATTTGTTTTGAACATTAAACATTTTTTGTGTAGTCAACACTGTGTTGGTAACAATTGTTGTTGACTTATATTGGCTATTTGATCTTTAACAATTGTGTTGGTAACAATTAATGTATCTTTATATTAGCACTAGTTTTGTTCTTTGTTACGAATGGGTTGGTTTTGGTTACAAGTCTAATTATTTGACTTCTCAAAGTGGGTTGTTTTGGGTATTTGTCTAAATATACTTCTAAAGCACAAGCATGAGCTTTGATGTTTACAATGTGTACTCAAAATGGGTTGTTTTGGTTAATTATTTAGTCTAAAAAATTAATTGGTTTGGTTATACTTTCTACCTCAAATCATTTAACTACTCTAAAGAACAAGCATGAACATAAAAATTTAGATACTAAACTAGATCATTACTTCATTTCATCATCAAAAACATATTACAAACCACTTGATCATCACAGCCTTCACCATAATTTACAAACCACTAGATTAACAACAATAAACATAAAGGAGAACATAAAGGAAAACATCACAGCCACCTAACCTATTGCAAAGATCACCACCATCTAACCCAAACCCAAAAGCAAATTAATGCCCACCTTTTAACCCTAACCCCGACCCATCACTTGCGGTCTAGTTTGACATTTGCAATGAAGGCATAATTTTCACGAGTATGCTCTTGGGTTTCATTGACTAGCTTCATGATAGATTTTGCCTTATCAAGATCCTTACCATGTAGTATCCTAAAAAATGCCATATAGTCAGAATCTACGGCTGTCCTATCAAGTTGTTTGATCTCTTCAATAAGTTTCACCTTGTTCTTCACTACATCTGTAACTTCATGGCATAGATCAGTCAATAACCTTGCCATTCTCATTTCTTATTCCATCTCTCATTTAATGAACAAAAGGATTTGTTCGTTGAGAAGTTCAGACTTCGAATCAATTGCTAGTTGCTTTAGTTTTTCCATTGTTAGTTTTTTCTTTAGGTGATTAAATGATTAGGTATATGAGATTCATATAGGAGGTTGTGCTTTATATAGCCAAAGAAGTAATGATGAGATCAACGAATTTAGTCAAATAAATTGTAATGGAAACAATGCTAATATTAAAAACGTAACTAGATATATAAAAGGTAATAACAATTATTTTAAACATTAAAAGGTTAATAGGTTCACAACAAACTCTAATTAATGATTACATACAAAATGAAAAACAACCAGCTACAACATAAAACAAACTTCAATCTTCGAGCTTGAGTAGCCTGAACATTCAATGTTTCTTGATTATTATTGATTCTTCTCAAGAGTCCAGGAATGATAGTGAGTGCTCTTGCACACATTGGCGGATCCCTCTAGTGACTAAACACACAATACAGACATAAGTAGAATCGACGTCCGGGGTTTGTATCAGTCCAGGAAGTGGTAATCTTAGTTTGTGATCTGCAATTCACACATTAGTTTGTGATCTGCAATTCACACACAAGGTTGTGTTAGCCATGTAGCTAGTTTTTCTTGAAAGAAATTGATGTGTGTATAAAAATTTGAGTTATAGTTGAGGTATATATTAGCATTAAATTTCTCCAATATAGTAAATTTGATTTTTTATAAGGAGCATTTAATTTTATCAAATGCTCTACCGACGGCCGCTCTACCAGTAATTAATGTGTGTTTGGTGTAAATATTAATAGATAGAATAAATATGTGTACTTAACGGTGGTTTGCTCTACCGACGGTTGCTCTACCGACGGTTGCTCTACCAATTATTTAATGTGTGTTATACTATACGTGCATCATTAATAAGTGTTTGGCGCCAAAAGTTCCCGCCAAAAGCTTGTTATAGTTTGTCGAATAAAACGTTGGAGTTGTGCTAAATGAAACTATGTTTAATTATCTTTTTCTACAAGTGGTATGTATAATATTTAACTAAATGGTATGTTGAACTTTGTTGTAGGATCATGGATATTATTGTGTTAGACAACTAAGTATGTACTTAAGTGGTTCTACTACAAATGAGTATATATATTTAAACTGCAAAAATCATCTCTGTAGTTTGTAGTTTGTGGCACTAATCATCCATAGCCGATACTATTGGCACTAATCATCCCTGAGTGCCAAATATCTGGCAAAAATCATCCTTATTGGGGATGATTTTTGCAAAAAGTTTTGCAAAAATCATCCCTCTAGGGATGATTTTTGCTGAACGTTTCACCACTCAGGGATGATTAGTGCCAATAGTATCGGCTAGGGATGATTAGTGCCACAAACTACAAACCACATGGATGATTTTTGCAGTTTACTCTATCAGAAATAACTTCCCACACAAAAATATAAATAAAAAATATTATGTTAATCAAAAGCAATATTTAAATTATTTCATTGAATAATCACTGTCATCTTAAATGTTACTACAACTTGCACCATCGGCATCTTCCACAACTGTGTCTTTTTGAAATATCTTAACCAAATTTTTAGTTGTAATGTTAAGATAATAATTTGATGATTTATCACAAAACACAGATACGTTATGAAGTATTAAAGCAAATCCAACTTTAATAGCCTTGTCATAACCATCATCTAACAACACTTTGTAATGAATTGTACCAGACATTGTGCCTGGAGGATCTTTGAGTGTTACATTTACATCACCAAGCACATTTGGTGTATAAGAAGTTATTATAGCAACAGCTCTCTCAAGTTTTCCCTTCTTGAGATAGCTCTTGATATCGCCAAAACACCCACCCCCGATTTCCCCATTGTCATTGATAAACTCAAGCGTCGTAATCCACGACCTACGTTTAAAATCGTCAGCTTCGCTCACATCGTCAATTAATTTTCTAATATACTCTTGTGTGGGAGCATTGTTAAAATTACTTAGTTTATGGATCTTATTCGTTTGAAAAATACCAGCAGGACCTGGAATTTTCCTAGTTGCCTTTTCATCAACATACATTTCTTGAGTTTGTAACAAACTTGTGTTACTGCTGTTTGATAGACGGAGAGGGGCTAAAAGTTGGAGATCAGAGTCGTCTATATCGAGCAAATATTCCAATTCATGTTTTTCTGGTGAATTCATTTGCAGGTGATTTGAAAGGTAAAACTTTGATAATACAATAAACAAGTATGTATACAAAATTTACTAGATAATGATAACTTATAGATGAAATGTCATTAAAGTATAGTAGGTGGTTAAGATGAAATTAATAAGTGTTTGGTGTAAATATTAAATATGTATTATTGTGCTCTACCTACCCTCGGATGCTCTACTTACGCATGTTCTACTGACATTTGCTCTAGGTTTTGGTCCTTGTTAGCTTATGGGGCTTCTAGGTTTTGGGCCTTGTTAGGTTATTGGGCCTTCTAGTTTTTGGACCACGTATTATTTTTGACCTTTGTTAGGTTTTGGTAAAAATGTAACAATTATAAACACTTAATAAAAACTTAATATTACGCAACAAAGTTTAAATTGAACAATCCTAAACATGTAGTTAATCCTAAACATATAGTTAAGCTAAACTTAAAACTAATACATAAAAAAGTCACAAATTAATGAAGATTAGACGAGTCCATCCTTTGATTCATCAAACACCACCTTTGCCATTACCCACATCCGCAAAGTCATCCAACACCACCTTACCTTTTCCATTAGCCACATCCTTAATGTCATCCAACACCACTTTACCTTTGCTAGTAGACGCTGAAGTTTGTTTCCAAACATGAGGTGATCTTAGGTAAGATGGAGATTGACTTTTTTTCTTGATCCCATGCAATAAGCTCTTCCAATGACATAGTGCTTGAATCCTTTATTGGCTTTTCTTGACTTCTATATTTAGAAGTAACCTCCTCATCAGACTCACAAACAACCTCCAAGGGTTTAAAATACTAATCAAGTAGGATAACTTGAGGATTATGGCCAACGTAGACATCAAGATACCCATGAAAGTTAGCCAGCTCAAACATTTTCTTGTGGTCCCTATCATTTTCAACTAGAGTCAAACCCTTTTCAAGCTTACATTTGGGTTTACAATAAAACCACTTCCATATATCGTCTTTTGTTTTATCCAACAAAAGGTCGATCATTTCTTTATACGACATCCTTGTTGACCGTGGTAACCTCAAATCTAGAATTTGCCCACCTGGATAATCTAACGGACAAAAGAGGAAACAACTCCCAAAGAAAACTTCAATCACCATCTCATCACTCTTATATGATGCCTTGTGTAAAAATGAAAACAATTTAAAATTAGATAGTTTTACGAAAGTATTAAAAATATAAATTTTTAAAAGAAAACAAAATAAAGAAACATACACTCACTCATCAAAAACTAGATCCTTTGTTGTTGAATATGTGTCTATAGATGACATTCTTTGTCTAAACCAAAAATCCTAATTAACACTAACTCTAGGTGTTTCAGGTTGATACATAAATTTGAAAGTGATAGATCATTCAGCTTATTAAATACACATTAAGTGATAGAGCATCCATCGGTAGAGCAAAATTATGTAGAGCAAGGGTATTATATGTGGTAGTTAGAGTTTTAGCAATACCGAGGGCTGCTCTACCGACGACATGCATCATTAATTTTTTTTAAGGTTACATAAATATTTGGTTGTTAAACTACTTCTTGCTTCATTTAAGGTGGCATTATATGTGGTAGTTAAAGTTTTAGCAATATATATTTATAAGATTGTAAAACCAAAATCTAAACAAAAAAACTACATGGAGTCCTACTAAGAAAAAATATAACGTACATTGATCTAGTTGGATACGTTAGGAAAAAGTTCAATATCAACCACATGTATGAAAAAGTTAAATAACAATCCTAAACACATAGTTAATCCTAAACACGTAGTTAAGCTAAACTTAAAACATGATAGAAACCTAATACATAAAAAAAGTCATAAATTAATGAAGATTATAGCTTGTTGAGCCTCCTACAGTCGGGTCGCCATCACACTTAGTTTAGACGAGTCCATCCTTTGATTCATCCAACACCACCTTACCTTTGCCATTACCCACATCCGCAAAGTCATCCAACACCACCTTACCTTTTCCATTAGCCACATCCTAAAAGTCATCCAAAAGCACATTACCTTTGCTAGTGGATGCTGAAGTTTTTTTTCCAAACATGAGGTGATCTTAAGTAAGATGGAGATTGAGTTTCTTCTTGCTCCCATGCAATAAGCTCTTCCAACGACATAATGCTAACATCCTTCTTTGCCTTTTCATGACTTCTAATACATCAAAGTAACCTCATCATCAGAGTCAACATAACACAAGTTTTTAAAATAGTAATCAACTAGGAACACTTGAGGAATCCGGCCAATATACAAATCAAGAGTCCCATGCAAGTTAGCTAGCTAAAATATTTTATCCATGCCTTATCATTTTCAACAAGAGTCAAACATTCTTCAAGACTACATTTGGGTTTACAATAAAACCACTTTCATATATCATCTTTTGTTTTATCCAACAAAAGGTCGTTCATTTCTTTATACCACAACCTTTTTGACTTTGGTAACCTCAAATCTGGAATATGCTCACCGACATAATCTAACGGATAGAAGAAGAAGCAACCCCTAAAGAAAACTTTAAACCTTAGCTCATCACTTCTATATGACGACCTATGAAAAAATCAAAAGAAATTAAAATAGATAATTTTACTAATGTATTTAAAAAGAGAAATCTTTAAAAGAGAACAAAATTATAGAAACTTACACAAACTCATCAAAAACTAGATCACTTGTTGTTGAATATGTGTCTATAGATGACATTGTTTGTGTAAACCAAAAATACAAAAAATAACTTTAGGTGTTTAAGGTTGATAAATGAATTTGAAAGTGATAGTTCCTTCAACTTATTAAATAGTACGAGGTAGAGCACGTATTAAGTGCTGGTAGAGCACATATTAAAACTTCATAGAGCAACCCTCGGTAAAGCAACAGTCGGTAGAGCAAAATTATGTAGAGCAAGGGTATTAAAAATGGGTCAGTGTAATAAATAAGTGTTTGGTTTAAGTTTTAATAGGTGTATTAATTATGGGTCAGTATGCTCTACCGACGGTTACTCTACCGAGGGCTGCTCTACCAATGGCATGCATCATCAATTTATGTTTCTTTTAAGGTTACATAAATATTTGGTTGTTAAACTACTTTTTGCTTCATTTAATGTAGCATTATATGTGGTAGCTAAAGTTTTAGGAATATAAATTTACAAGATTGTAAAACCAAATTCTAAACAAAAAAACCACATAGAGAATTTTTGTTAAGATGAGTGGGTTAGATAATAAACTTAGTGTATATTTGATTTGTAAAGATGTGGTTTATGGAGTTCTACTGAGAAAAAATATAACGTACAATGATCTAGTTCGACACGCTAGGAAAAAGTTCAATAGCAACCACATGTATGATATATCTTTTTCTTACCAAATGTCTTTAAATGTTGTCCGCGTAGATGATGATAACAATCTTGAATTTTTTGGTCATGAAGTTTCTAATTCAAAATCTACTACACCCACAAGCTACTTGTTCAAAAGGTAAAACTATCTTCTTCAAATACTTTAGATTTCGATGTTAATGTTGAATATCAAAATGATCATGTTACAACCCAACAAAATAATGTTTACAATAAATCTTTAAAAGTAGATGTTAAAAACCAAAAAAAAGTTTATAAAAAAGTAAAGGTTAGTAATATTGATCAAATTGATGAAAACATGCATTTTAACTGGAAAAAAAATCCATTTGCTTGTATGCCTAAACCACCCGATGCACCAATACAATCTATGAAAACCAGCATGAATTAAACTGACAATGGGAAATGCTCTATTATCTTGAAAGAGGGTGATGATTTCGATAACAAAGATTATTGCATGTATGTAAGTGGCAAAAAATCTCTTGATGAAGGTTTTAAATTTAAGGCTAGAAAATCAGTCACATTAAGGTATGACATTATTTGTAAGAATGAGGAATGCAAATGAAAAATAATCTCGTCTAAGGCTAAAAATGGTTCTTCTTGGGTATTAGGAAAGGTTAACGACATTCACACATGTTCAAGAACTCAACTAAATCCTAATCACAAAAATGCTACAAAAAAATTGTTAGGATATTTAATCGCACCCAAGTTAAAAGATTATAGTCGGATCTATAAGCCAAAGGATATTATAAACGATATTAACATGGAGTTCAATATTGATATTACCTACAAAAAAGCATGGGGTGGCAGAAACAAAGCGTTGGAAATTAATTCGGGTTGCCCAATATAATCGTTTTCTCAGTTGCCATATTACTTTTATAATTAAAAAATGGCAAATAAAGGAACGGTAACGCATATTGAGATAGATGATGAAGGGCGGCTTAAAATGTGTTGTGTAGCCTTCGGTTTTGCGGTAAGCATTTATATTTTTTGTTATTATTATCAATTTAATTTTGTTATATCCATATGCGACTATTAATCAATTGTTTAAAACTTAGATTAATAGTTTCTTAACACATATGCGACCACTTTTAATAACCGATGGAGCACATTTGAAAAGGACTTACAAAGGAACAAATTTGGTTTTGGTTGGAATGGATGGAAATAATCAAATTATACTTGTTGTCACATGTGTGTCTTAAGGTGAGATTGGAGAGTCTTGGATATGGTTTTTGTTAAAGTTTAAGGAATGGAGTTCTAAATTTGGTAATCATAACGGATAGACATCCGACAATCATCCTTGCGTGCAATATGATTTTCCCAAATGCATTTCATGGGTATTATTGTAGGCATTTGATGATGAATTGCAAACTAAAGAGTGACAAGCTGCAGTGTATATTTTAGAAGACATGCAAAGCATACACACCCAAAGAATTTCAAAGAATAATTTATGACCTTCGGGGGTTAAGACCGGAAGCTTACCAAAAACTTAAAGATGCTGGATTTGAAACATGGTCAAGAGCAATGTTCCCAGCTAATCGCTACAATTACATGACGTCAAACAGTGCCAAGTCGATAAATAATTTAACAAGGCATGTTAGAAAAGCGCCAATAACGATGCTAATGAAGTGGTACAGAGCGCTTCTACAAAAGTGGTATTGTGCTCGCCGTGAGAAATATCAAGGTATTATATTCTTAATTTTCTTTATTTTTTTTAAATTAGGTATCTAAATATATTATTAATAAAAAATTATCTCAGATTCATCAGTTCATATACTTAGTGACTGGGCTACTCATAAAGTGATGGACAGAATTCAAAAGAGCGCTAATTGGAAGGTGTACGTAATTCATCAGGGTAAATTTTACCAGGTGGATGATCATCGAAAAGTACACCGAGTAGATTTAACTACTCGTTCATGCACTTGTCGTAAATGGCAACTTTCGGGTATACCCTGTGGTCATCTTATAGCGGTTGGTAGAGTTATGGGATGCACTAATTGTAGTGATATAGCGCTAGGTTGGTTTAGAAAAACAACGCTTTACTCTACTTACCAATAGTTGGTATATCCGGTGGGGGAACCTTGGCAATGTCCTGATGGCTTGCAAGTCGTTAAGCCACCAAATATGAATTTTCCCAAAGCAGGCAGACCAAAAAATACAGACCGTATAAAATCACAGGATGAGGAACAAATACAAGTAATGTGTTCAATGTGCGGTGTGCGTGGACACACAAGAGCATCATGCCATGAGCCAATTCCAAATTATCAAGTAAGTGGAAAAAATGATATATTGTTTATAGGGTAATAATATGCTAATTTTTTCATAGTTGTTATTCTTATTTTCTTTTTAAATTAGTATGGAAAAGAATCTACTCAATCAAGCTGGAAAAGATTTAGACAATCAAGGCCAGAATCCAACATTCATAATAATTTTGGTGGACGCTCACAACAGTATGAGGCAGCCTACAGTAACAATCATAGGAGGTCACAATAGTATGCGCAAGCCTACAATAACATGATTGGGAGGTCACAAGAGTATGAGTCAGCCTACACTAACATGATTGGGAGGTCACAAGAGTATGAGCCAGCCTACAATAACATGATTGGGAGGTCACAAGAGTATGAGCCAGCCTACACTAACAATCATGGGAGGTCACAAGAGTATGAGCCAGTCTACAATAACATGATTCGGAGGTCACAAGAGTATTCTCCAGCCTACAATAACAAAAATGGGAGGTCACAAGAGTGTGAGGCAGCCTATAATAACATCAACTCTAGTGGAATGGCGTTTGCATTTAATCAATTTAACTTTGATCAAACCTCACAACAAACAGATTCTTCAATGCCGTTTGCATGGGATCCTATTAATTTGGCCGAGGCCTAATTGAATCTATTCTGGATTGTTGAACCTACTGTCCTACTCTATTATGTAATGTTGCATCAAATTATCGAATCTATTCTACATAATAGTAATGCATTTAAGAAAAGATTTTGAATGGTGCATCAAATTATTGTGCATAGAATACATAGTAAACAATTTTTTACACAACTTGAAAAATAAAAACTAGATGCCATTACGAAAGCACGAATGATAATGATATATGACACAACATATACTGTTGCCCAATGAAACATCTATGTTGGGAATTTTGAGTTACTACTGCCAGTACTACTTTACTACTGTTGGGTCATGATTGATACTGCTGCTAAAGACTGAAGAAATAGACTAACTAGTTAGTACTGCTGGTTATATTAGTTAGTATTGTCAGTACAAATGTTAGTACTGCCAGTATAGTTAGTATTGTTAGTTAATAGTTAGTGTTGTTAGTATTATATATTTAGTACTGCTAAAGTGGGATGCATGAGATATATTAGGAATAGATATGCATTATCGTTGTACGCGTTTTGTAAGCCCATTAGGGTTTCCTTGGTGTATAAAAGGAACCCTACGGCATAGTTAGAATTATCAATTCATAGTTAGTTATTCTGTAACCTAGGCAGAATATTTGCAATCAATATATTCAAGTTTAGTATTCATTGTTCTTCTTAGTATTGCAAGTTAGATTCCGCATAACTTGTAGTATTCACAATCATAGTTTCTCATATAGTTAGTTTGGATTTATCCAAGTTAACTAAGCTTTAACAAGCTAAGAATATCTGTTTATCTGGTACTTCACAAGTGGTATCAGAGCTTGTGGAGAAACTCTAAATAAGAAGAACTTTATCAGATCTAGATCTCTTCTTATAAAACACAATGTCTAGTGAAGAACCTGCAACACAAATAGCACCAGTAGAATCTCCTCAAATGGTGTCTACTATAAAACTTCCTATCCTCAAGAAGGGTGAATATACCCTTTGGAGCATGAGGATGGAGCAGTATCTCACTAACACAGATTATAGTTTGTGGCAAGTGATCTTGAATGGTGATGGTCCTATACAAGTAACAAATGATGAAAAGGGTGTTTAAACTAAAGTACCTCTAGAGACTGCTCAAGCACTATTAGCAAGACAAAGAGAAAGAAAAGCTAAAATCATTTTGCTTTTGGCTATTCCTAATGAGTATCAGCTAAGGTTCTATGCAATAAAGGATGCAAAGACTCTATTGGCTGCTATTAAGAGTAGGTTTGGTGGTAATGTTGAATCTAAGAAGATGCAGAAGAATGTCTTGAAGCAACAATTTGAAAACTTTTTTGTATCTGACATAGAAGGCCTAGATAAAGCATATGATAGGTTTCAAAAACTTATCAGCCTACTAGAAGTTCATGGTGCAGCTGTTTCTAATGAAGATGCAAATTAGAAATTTTTAAGAGCTCTACCTTCATCATGGAATAATGTGGCCTTTCTCTCTATAGAAGACACTAGCAACAGTAATGAAGTTAATACTGCTAATGGTGTTTCTACTGCATTAGGCCATAATTCTCAGGAACAAGCCTCTTCATCATCATATACTGATGATATAATGTTCTCATTATTTGCTAATCTGTCAAATAGTCCACAACTGGATGATGAAGACCTAGAGCAGATTGATCATGATGATTTGGAAGAAATGGACCTTAAATGGATACATGTATCTTAGGCCTCCTTCAGCAGAATGGGGTAGCTGAGAAAAGAATAGGACATAATTGAGGCTGCTTAGAACACTGGTTAGCCGACCTTTTAAGTTACCTACACATTTTGGGCTGAGCAGTTGAGTATGCTTGCTATTGTACGGAATAGGGTCTTAGTTGTTAAGCTCATAACAAGAAACTGATGAACTTTTTTGAGGTTTTAAACCAGCTCTATGCTTTATGAGACCCCGTTGTTGTTCTTGTACTATTCTCAATACCTTAGACAATTTAGGCAAGTTTGATGGTAAAAGTGATGAAGGTTTCTTTGTTGGATATTCCTTGAGTAGTAAAGCTTTTAGGGTATACAACACTAGAACCAGGAAGGTAGAAGAAAACTTGCATATTGGGTTTTTAGAGAATAAGCCTATGATAGAAGGGAATGGTCCAAAGTGGTTGTTTGATATGATTTCTCTAAACCTCCCCAATCTATGAAAATATGTACCAGTAGCGTGAGGAACAATTTTACTAATGAATCTGCAGGTACACAAGGAGATCTTAATGCAGGTACATCTAAGGGTAAGGGAAAGGTAACCAGCCAAGTAACAATTGTGATTTGCATCTGAAAGGAGTGTCATACTTTGATTCACTTTCCAAGGATGTTGGTAATGATGAACCAAAATCTGTTGCTGATGATATAAGGCAGGTTAAAGATGGTCCACATAATGAGAGTGATGACAAAGATAAGTCAAAAGATGATAGCAGTCCTAAGGAAGATAATGCTGCTGGACAACATATTAATACTGCCAGTCCTGAAGTTAATACTGGTCATTTTGAATTTAATACTGTTGATCCACTAGTTAATACTGCTAGTTCATATGATCTACATAGCCTTAAAGACATGTTCAAAGTGGGAGCTAGTCATACACTTGAAGCCACTCATGTTGAGTTCTTTAGTGATGAAGATGAACCAGAAGTTAATTTAGGGAACATCCCTAATTCCTATACAGTTCCAACCACTCCTAATACAAGAATCCATAAAGATTACCCAATTAAAAATTTGATTGGTGATGTGAAGTCCTCTATTCAAACAAGAAGAATGATAAGATCTACTTCTGCACAAGGGTTTCTCAGTGCTGTATATGAAGAGAAAACACATGACACCCTGAATACTTGTTTATATGCTTGTTTCTTATCACAGATTAAACCCACAAGCATTACTAAAGCTCTATATGATTCATCATGGGTGGAAGCAATACAGGAAGAACTTCTGCAATTCAAGCTCCAACAGGTTTGGATACTTATGGATTTGCCTAATGAGAAGAGGGCCATTGGAACAAAATGGGTCTTCAGAAACAAAAAAGATGAAAGAGGCATTGTGATTAGGAATAAGGCAAGGTTGGTTGCACAGGGTCATAGACAAGAAGAAGGCATAGATTATGAAGAAGTCTTTGTTCCAGTGGCAAGAATTGAGGCAATAAGATTGTTTTTAGCCTATGCTTCATTTATGGGTTTTCTAGTATATCAAATGGATGTGAAGAGTGCATTCTTATATGGAACCATTGAGGAAGAGGTTTATGTTACTCAACCACCACGGTTTAATGATCCTGACCATCTAGATAAATTTTACAAGGTGGTCAAGGCACTTTATGGGCTGCATCAAGCTCCAAGAGCATGGTATGAAACCTTGGCTAACTATCTGTTAAGCAATGGGTTTCAAAGAGGGAAGATAGATCAGACATTATTTATTAAGAAGCAAAAAAGGAGATATTTTGCATGTACAGGTCTATGTAGATGACATTATCTTTGGCTTAACAAATAAGGAGTTATGTACTGCTTTTGAGAAGCTTATGAAGGATAAGTTTCAGATGAGTTCTATGGGAGAACTTACTTTCTTCTTAGGGTTACAAGTAAAGCAAAAGGAATATGTAGCTCAGATTTTGAAAAAATTCAACTACATAGATGTGAAGTCTGCTTCTACTCTAGTTGATTTGGAAAAGCCTTTAGTCAAAGATGGAGATGCTGATGATCTATGATTGGGTCTTTGATGTATCTCACAGCATCTAGGCCAGATATTATGTTTGTAGTATGTGCATGTGCTAGATTTCAAGTTACACTAAAGGCATCACATCTCTTAGCAATCAAGAGAATTTTTAGATATTTAAAAGGCAAACCAATGTTAGGCCTTTGGTATTATAGAGCTTCTCCATTTGAACTAGTTGCTTATACTGATAGTGACTATGTTGGAGCCACTCAAGATAGGAAGTCAACAACTGGAGGTTGTCAGTTTTTGGGAAACAGGTTGATATCTTGGCAGTGCAAGAAGCAAACTGTGGTTGCCACCTCTACAACTGAAGCTGAATATGTGGCTGCTGCTAGTTGCTGTGGACAAGTACTCTGGATTCAAAATCAATTGCTGGATTATGGGTATAATTTCATGAATACTATGATTCACATTGATAATAACAGTACTATCTGCATTATTGAAAATCATGTTCAACATTCTAAAACAAAACATATAGAGATTAGACATCATTTTATAAGAGATTGCAATGCTAAAAAGTTAATTCAAATGGTTAAAATTGATACTGAACATAATGTTGCAGATCTTCTTACAAAAGGTTTTGATGCTGGAAGGTTTCAGTACTTGGTCTCAAGTATTGGAATGCTTAATCCTTAATGTTTAAATCTCTTTATGTCTTTGTAAAGTTTTGTAAAGGATTAGTACTGTTAGTTGTATACATTAGTACTGCTAAGTATAACTAGTATTGTCAGTTATACTTAATGCTATTAGTTAAAACTGGTAGTCAAAATTAATACTGCTAAACAAGAAAATGCTTTGGATTGTATTTTTCTTGGTTTTGGACTAACACTTGTAGGATAAGAAAATTGAGTACGTAATGTTGAATGCTTTACCTCTAAAGTATTGTTTGAAGGGAGACTACTTATGTCAATATGCAGTCAAGCATGGATGAAAGGACATGTAATATCAAAGGTGGTTTAAAAAGAATCAAAAACATCTAGGCATGTCAAAATAGGTCGGTACACCAAGATACCTCAGTCTAGTTGTCCCCTTGTAAAGGTTGGTGATGAGGCTGTCCAAAAGTAGTTGGGTGACAGAATGGAAAGGGCTGCCATTACTGCTTCTAGCTTAGAAGCAGAGCAGAACGGTGGTAACATCAATAGGACCCAATCCATGATAACACTTAATGAGCCAAATCCTTAGGGATCTGGTTCAGGTAGTGGTCCAAGGTGCCAAGATACCATATTGGGGGTGTAGATGCTCAAACTAGGTTTGAGACTACATCTAAACAGTCCAATGATCCACCTCTCTCAAGAGTTAACACACTTGAAAGTAGGGAGGATAGTCTGACACTAATTGAATTGATGGCACATTATACAACTCTGTCTGCATTGGTGAGAAAAAGAATAGAGAGATTAAGTGAGCTGAAAAACAGAAAGAGAGTTGTGTGATAAAAACAGAAAGAGTGAATCAGTGAGCAAAAAGAATTGAGAGATATTATGTGAGCATAAAAACAGAAAGAGAGATTGTGAGAGTCAATATTTGGTGATGGAAATGCTCTTTGGACGAAATTGAGGTTAATACTAGTATCTCAATGTTAGTACTTCTGGGCATTACTTAGTACTGATAGTCATATTTTAGTACTGTTGGGCTTAGAGTTAGTACTGCTAGGCTAATATTAGTACTGCTGAGTGACCATTAGTACTGTTTGAGCCATAACAGAATTTCCTTCTCTAAATATAGCCGTTGTGAAATTTCCGCCAACTACTTCGTCTATAGGTTTGACTAATTGGAGAATTCA
>BQNB010065055.1:0-13741 GCA_026074375.1 Tanacetum coccineum
TATTTGAGTTTTAAGAAAAAGGTGGGAAAGTGGATGATGAAAAAATGAGTGGTTAGGATTAACCCATTTGTTTTTTTTTGCCCGTGTTTTTTGAGGATCTTAACTCCCTCTTTATACTGGGAATTTTATGCCACCAAAATCTGATTTAGTTTATCCTAGTCTAGATGATTTTGTGGAAGTGAATGAGTCTGTAGTTGAAAAGCTTACTGTTGAGACTAATGAACCTAAGAATGCTAGGAGAGAAAATGGAGCCCCAACTATTGAGGATTGGGTGTCTGAAAGTAAGGAAGAAGATGTGCCTAAGAGTAAAACAGTTGAGATGTTTAATAAACCTAGTTTTGCTAAGATAAACTTTGTTAAGTCTACTGAGCAAGTAAAATCTCTTAGGAAAACATCAGTTGATAAAAATAGGCAAAACACACCTAGTCCTAGAGGGAACAAGAGAAACTGGAACCAACAGATGTCTCAAAAATTAGGGAGTAGTTTTGAGAAGTTCAACAAAGCTTGTCATGTGTGTGGTAGTTTTGATCATTTGAAGAATGATTGCAATAACTGGTATAATAATGGAAGATTTGCAAAACCAGTTTGGACCAATTTTCAAAGGGTGAACAAACAAAATTTCTCTAAATTAACTCACCCCAGTCCAAAAAGGAACATGGTTCCAAGAACAGTCTTAACTAGGTTTAGCACAATTTCAGTTAATACTGTTAGAACAGTTAATACTATTCAATCAAGAAGAGCAATGAATAATACAGGACCTATAAAAATGTTATTAATAATGCATATTCAACTACTAGAAGGCCTTTTAACAAAATAACAACAACTAATAACAGTAATTTCACTAAAAAGGTTAATACTATTAAGGGAATAATGGTTAATACTGCTAGGCCAAAAGCAGTTCTTAGTGCTGTTAAGGGAAACAAGGGAAATGTTGTTAAGGCCTCAGTATGTTGAGTTTGGAGACCAAAGCATAAAGTTTTAGACCATGTCTCCAAAAACAATGGCTTAGGTCCCTAAAAGAAACTAATTTGACTATATTATGTAGGGCAATCCACAACAAGATTTGAAGAATAAAGGAGTGATTGACAGTGGATGCTCTAGGCACATGACAGGAAACAGATCCTATCTTACAGATTATGAAAAAATTAATGGAGGATTTGTTGCCTTTGGAGGTAATTCCAAAGGAGGGAAAAGTACTAGGAAAGGTAAAATAAGAACTGGTAAATTGGATTTTAAAGATGTGTATTTTATAAAGGAACTAAAATTTAACCTCTTCAGTGTCTCACAAATGTGTGACAAGAAGAATAGTGTTCTTTTTACTGATACTGAATGTGTTGTTCTGTCTCTAGACTTTAAGTTAACTGATGAAAGTCATGTTTTCCTTAAAGTTCCTAGAAAGGATAACATGTACAGTGTTGATTTAAAGAATGTTGTTCCTCAAGGAGGTCTCACTTGTCTCTTTGCAAAAGCCACACCAGATGAATCTAATCTTTGGCATAGGAGGCTTGGACATGTAAATTTCAAAACAATGAATAAACTGGTAAGGGGAAACCTTGTAAGAGGTTTACCTTTAAAACTTTTTGAAATTAATCAAACCTGTGTTGCTTGTCAGAAGGGAAAGCAATACAAAGCTTATTGTAAGACCAAAACAGTCAGTTCAATCAGCCAACCATTACAAATGTTACACATGGATTTGTTTGGTCCAACATTTGTAAAGAGCTTAATAAAAAAGATGTACTGCCTAGTTGTCACAGATGATTTTAGTAGGTTTAGTTGGGTTTTCTTTTTAGCCACTAAGGATGAAACTAGTGAAATCTTTAAAACATTCATAACTGGCATAGAAAATCTAATAGACCTCAGGGTGAAAGTGATTAGATGTGACAATGGAACTAAATTCAAGAATAGGGTCATGAACCAGTTCGGTATTAAGAGGGAATTTGGTGTTGCTAGGACTCCACAACAAAATAGAGTAGCAGAAAGGAAAAATAGGACACTAATAGTGGCTGCTAGAACTATGCTAGCTGATTCAAAATTGCCAACAACTTTCTAGGCTGAAGTAGTTAATACTGCTTGTTATGTCCAAAATAGGGTGTTAGTTATCAAGCCTCACAACAAGACCCCTTATGAACTTTTTCTAGGTAGAAAATATGCCTTAAGCTTCATGAGACCATCTAGGTGTCCTGTTAAATCCTTAATACCATAGATCACCTAGGTAAGTTTGATAGAAAAGCTGATGAAGGGTTATTTGTAGGATACTCTACCAATAGCAAAGCATTCAGGGTATTCAATAGTAGAACTAGGATAGTAGAAGAGAACCTGCATGTCAAGTTTAGTGAGGATACACCTTATATTGCAGAAAGTGGACCTAATTAGCTGTTTGATATAGATGCACTAACAAAATCTATGAACTATAAGCCAGTTGTTACAGGGAATCAATCTAATGGTAATGCAGGTACAAAAGCATGTGATTATGCATGTAAAGCTAGTATGAAGACAGTACCTTAAAAAGATTACATTCTGCTACCATTATGGCCTGCTGATCTATTATTCTCTCAAAGATCAAATGATTCTCCTGATGCTAGATTCAAACCATCAGGGGAGGAGGAAAAGAAGGATGCTAAAGATCCAAGGAATTAAGATAGTGAGGTTGCAAGTACAAAGGAGACAAGAGTTGATCAAGAGAAGGAAAATGAGGTTAACAGTACTAACAATATTAATACTGTTAGTTGAACTATTAATGCTGCTACCTTAGAAGATAATGCTGTTAATAAGAATATTGTCTATGGATATGAAGATGATCCAAATATGCCTGAATTGGAAGATAATAGCATACTTGAATACAACAATCCAATATTTGATGAGGATGAAGATGTTAGTGTAGAGGCTGACATGAACAATTTAAGTACATTTATCCTTGTCAGTCATATTCCAACTACCAGACTTCACAAGGATCATCCACTTGAATAAATCATTGGAGATCTGCATTCAGCACCTCAAACAAGAAGAATGACATAGAATTTAAAGGAACATGGGTTTCTTAGTACTACTTTTAATCAAAGAAGAAACCATTAAAATCTTCAAAATTGCTTGTTTGCCTATTTCCTATCACAAGCAAAGCCCAAGAAGGTAATCTAAGCATTAAAAGATCCAAGTTGGATAGAATCTATGCAAGAGGAGCTTCTGTAGTTCAAATTGTAACATGTTTGGACCTTGGTTGATTTACCACATGGCAAAAGAGTTATTGGTACTAAATGGGTGTACATGAACAAGAAAGATGAAAGAGGTATTATGGTTAGAAATAAGGCAATACTGGTTGCACAAGGTTACACTCAAGAAGAGGGAATAGATTATGATGAGGTTTTTGCTCTAGCTGCTAGGATTGAAGCAATTAGGCTATTCTTAGCCTATGCCTTATATAAAGACTTTGAGGCATTGAAGAAGAGGTCTATGTTTGTCAACCCCTAGGTTTTGAAGACCCAAACTTCCTTGATAGAGTTTACAAAGTAGAAAAGGCTCTTTATGGTTTACATCAAGCTCCTAGAGCTTGGTATGAAATCTTGTCCACTTATTTATTGGACAATAGATTTCAAAGAGGTCAGATAGATAAGACTTTATTCATTAAAAGGGTCAAAGGTGATATTCTACTAGTTCAAGTATATGTAGATGATATCATTTTTGGATCTACTAAGAAGGTTTTATGTACTGAGTTTGAAAAGTTAATGCATAAGAAGTTTCAAATGAGTTCAATGGGTGAGCTCACTTTCTTCTTAGGGCTACAAGTGTCACAGAAAGATGATGGGATTTTTGTCACTCAAGACAAGTATGTGGATGAATTTTGAAGAAGTTTGGTTTTTCAACTGTGAAGACAGCACGTACACCTATGGAGACTTCAAAACCTTTGATGAAGGATGAAAATGATGAAGATGTTGATGTTTACTTATATAGATCAATGATTGGATCATTGATGTATTTAACATCTTTAGGACATGATATTATGTTTGATGTATGTGCATGTGTAAGATTCCAAGTCACATCTAAAGTTTCACATCTTCATGCTGTAAAAAGAATCTTTAGATACTTGAAAGGTCAACCTAAATTGGGCCTTTGGTATACTAAGGACTCACTATTTGATTTGGAAGCTTATACTGACAGTGACTATGCTGGTGCAAGTTTAGACATGAAATCCACAACAAGAGGTTGTCAATTTCTTAGGAGCAGATTGATTTCATGGCAATGCAAAAAGCAAAATGTGGTTGCAAATTCTACAACTGAATCAGAATATGTAGCTGCATCAAATTGCTGTGGACAGGTGTTATGGA
Organism: Tanacetum coccineum; assembly: GCA_026074375.1. Lineage (NCBI taxonomy): Eukaryota > Viridiplantae > Streptophyta > Magnoliopsida > Asterales > Asteraceae > Tanacetum > Tanacetum coccineum. The sequence continues at coordinate 4,320 of BQNB010065055.1, forward strand.
TCCAAAATCAATTGCTTGATTATGGATACAACTTTATGAACACCAAGATTTTTATTGACAATAAGAGTACTATTTGCATTGTGAAGAATCTAGTATTTCACTCAAAAACTAAGCACATTGAGATCAGACACCACTTTATCAGAGATTCTAATGAAAAGAAGCTTATTCAGATGATCAAGATTTACATAGATCAGAATGTTGCATATTTGCTCACAAAAGCATTTGATGTTAGCAGATTTCAATATCTGATTGCAAGTATTAGAATGCGTAACCTCTGAAGTATTGATTGATAGGAGGTTAATTGTGTTAATATGCAATAGATTATACATAAAGAATGGTTGAAATGGAATGCAATAGCTGCTAGGGATGAAATTGAAGCTTGTACTGGTATCTGAACTTAATGCTGCTAGGCAACAAGTTAGTGCTGCCAGGCCAAGTTTATACTGATAGGTTACCATTGGAGTTACAACTGCTTCACCATCTTAAGTTAAACCAATCACTGTTTCATCATCATGTCAACCTAAAATGATCCAAAGACCTAGGAAATCCAAAAGGGCCACTGAGATATCTTAGTCTAGTGGACCTATTCCCCTTGTTGCATATGAGACTGTCTCTAAGGAGTGGGACGATAGAATGGAAAGGGCTGCCACTACTGCTTCTAGCTTAGAAGCAGACCAAGATAGTGGTAACATAAATAGGACCCAATCCATGGCAACACTTAATGAGCCAAGTCCTTCAGGAACTAGTTCAGGTAGTAGTCCCAGAATTTTTTGATGGGAATGCTTTTTGGAACGAAAATAAGGTTAAAACTGGTAACTCAAAAGTTAGTACTGTTGGGCATTACTTAGTACTGTTAGGCTAAACTTAGTACTGCTAGGCTACCGTTAGTTCTGTTTGGGAATAACAGATTTTTAGCAATTAAATATAGCCGTTTGAGATAATTCTGCCAATTACTTCGCTTATAGGTTTCCTTAGTCTGGATAATTCATAATCTTTCTTTAAATCATAAGATTTCTTCAAGATAAATTCAGTCAGTCTAATCAAAACCTTAAGTGATATCTATATAATCTCAATTAACTTTGCCAAACACACATACTCTCATACACGATCATAACCCAGAACTCTAATCGAACTTTTCTTAAACAACAATGGTGAATTTGGAATTATGTGACACACACAACATGGTCGCCTACTTAAAGAAACCAAAGGGAAGTGAAGGATTTCACCAAATAGTGGATTTTCTCAATGCTAGTCACATAAGGTATTCTCTTACAGAAAATTCCACTATCTATGTTTCTCTCATCAAATAGTTTTGGGAAACTACTACTGCCAGAACACTTGATAATGGAGAAATTGAATTAACTGCTACAATAGATGGCAAAGTTAAGATTGTTACTGAGCATTCATGTCTAGAAGGCTCTATAAATAGCAGATTCTAAATGGTATTAGTTCTTTTGCCAAAACTAATGAAATCTTTTGGACACTTTCCTTTAATGACGGGTATCGATTGTGTCAACTTTTGACAAATTGACCTTTCAAAAAGGACACTTTTCCCCTCAATGGAGATTTCTCATCCATACCATCCTACATTGGCTAAGTCCTAAGAAAACCTCTTGGGAACAATTCATTAGCAATATAGCAACTGCTATTATTTGCTTGGACACTAATAGGAAGTTTAATTTTTCTAAACTGATTTTTGATGGTATGGTGAAAAACTTAGATTGTAAACACAAATTTTTAATGTATCCAAGATTTATTCAAATGTTTCTGAACAAGCAGAAGAGACTGCTTAAACCTCACACAAGACTTTATATTGCTCCTACCCACATTCAAATTTTTTTAGCAATATGAAGAGGGCTTCTAAGGGTTATACTCAAGAAAACATTATATTATTTCCTGCAATGATTGTTTAGGGCCAGTTGTTTAGGGTGAAGGATCAACACACCCAGTTGAAACCTATCACACACCTACCGGTGCTCCATCAACCTCACAACCACCAATTTTACCAACTTCTAAGAGAACAAACACACATGAATCTGTGGTTCCTCAGCCTAGATCTCCTACTCAGTCCCTTGTAGTAGATGAGGCTGCTTCTACAGGTGTGGATGTCAGATATGGAGGGGCTACCACTTTGGTATGGCTATGAAAGATTGGACGAAGGCCAGGTGGTAACTATTGATAAGACCCCCTACCTATGCCTATGATTCACTCTCCCAATACTTAACATAACTTGAAATTGATGAGGGGAAGTTGACACTACATGAATTGATGGTTTTTTTGTTAACTTATCAAGAAGGTGGAGTGCTTGAGAAGACTTGTAGGCAGACCAGCTTAACATATGGTGATGTTATTATAAAGCTTATCATTGAGGTAAAAAAAGTTAGTGAACAAAGTTAAGTCCATCCAAGTAGAGAAGGGACAGAATTTATTATTGAAATGATGAAGATGTTTGTGGATCCTTCCAAACAGGGAGGAAGATAGCTAAAAATTGATCAAGATTCTGCCTTTTCAGTGGTTAAAACATGATGCAGAGATTCAGGAAGAGGCAAGAGCATGATATAGATTTTAATTTTGATCTTGATGCTGCTTAGGGTGTTTGTACTGCTGGAACGATGTTTTGTTATGTAAGCCAGTTTCTACTGCTGGTGCAGTAGTTACTACTGCTAGTGTTGTTGTTAGTACTGCCAAAGACAAAGGTAAAGCTAAAATGGATGAATCTGAATCTGAAACTGCATAGACCAAGACAAAGCTACAACAAGAACAAGAGAGACTTGGTTATGAAGCAACTGTTAGACTACAAGCTAAACTTGAGGAAGAAGAGAGGCAGAGGATTGCTAGGGTACATGAAGCAGCTAGCTCTTTCAATGTTAAAGAATAGGAAGACATACAAGCTAGAGTTGAAGCTAATAAAGAGTTAGCACAAAGGTTACAAGAAGAGGAAAGAGAAATGTACACTGAAGCTGAATACGCAAGAATGCTTGTAGAGCTTATCAATCAGAGAAAAAAGTATTTTGCTGCACAAAGAGCTTATGAAAGGAGGGATAAGCTGTAACAACCCGAGTTTCAGGTCAACGTCTATCCCTAGCCTAAGATAGTTATTTTTAATTACGTAAATGATTATAGTCGTTATGCTATATGTGGTTGATGAGAATTTCCATTTATTGGTGAAGTTCATTCCATGATTTAGTTTCTATTTGTTTTTAGCATTTAAGAAAGTCAGAAAAATATATTTTACTGCTCTGAGAGCGTAAATATGTTAATTTTGTATTTTACGTTGTTTCCTTGAGTTTTTGTAAAAACCGTGTTTAAAGGTCGTGTTTTACGAGTGTTAACATTTTATTAAAGGTTTTAAACTATATTTAGTGGGACGGGTTTAAAAATATTTATTAACATGGTGTTACCCGTATTTGGTCGGCTAAGTAACGGAAATATAACCAATTTGTATTAAACTTGCATCTTTCACACCACACATATTATGAGAAGCTGGGGACCTAAATTGTCAATTGATCAAAGTTTACTTCTATAAAAGGAAGCCTTATACTTCCATTTTAACACTTTACAAAATTGTTCATCACTTGCTCCTCTCCTTCCTCCTTGCCGTTCGAAAACACACGCACACATATAAATCATCATCAAAAATTCATTACTCACATGCATTTAAATCCGTTTATACCATATTAATCCTTGTTCAATCCTCTGCAAAACCCACTAAAGAAACCTCACATGCAATGAGTATTTAAGAAGTTGGGTTTTTGGTCAATTTTTAGTGATTTGGTGTATAAGGAAGTGTTTAGGGGTGATAGATTGTTGTTATATTGAAGTGGTTTGGTTTGAAAAGTTTGTTTGGTTGGTCTTTGTGGTTCGTCCAATTTCAAAAGGAAGGGGAAACAAAATTTGAGCTTTGTTCTAGCTTTGTGAGCACTTGTTTATGTTTCTTGTTTGATTAATTAGAATGATATTGCTATATGTATTTGTAGGCTAGATGATTCAAATGCCAAAATCAATTTATAAGGGTGTCAAGTATATACATATTTTTGATGGTTTTTAGTGTAAAACAATGTAAAGGGTAGTTAAGCATGTTTGGAATAAGCTGGAATTTGACAAAAATGAGTTTTTGTATGACTGTGTGTTGACTTTTGTTGACCAGAAAGTTTGACTTAGCCATAGCGTGTCGAGAAATTTTTGAAATCTAAAATTAATGGAACTTTTTACAAACCTGTCAGATATTGTGAGCAAAAAGAAATGAGAGAAATAGTGAGTTGAAAAATAGAAAGAGAGATGTGTAAATATAAAAACAAAAAGAGTAATTTGGTGAGCAAAAAGAAATGAGGGATGTGGTAAGTTAAAAAACAGAAAGAGAGTTGAATATTATCAAAAACAGATAGAGAGAAAAGTAAGCTAAAAGAATTGAGAGAAAGCAAAAACAGATAGAGAGATTTTGTGAGATAAAATGTTAATTTGATGATGATAAAGCTGTTTGGAATGGAATTGGAGTTAATGCTGGTAACTCAAAGTTAATGCTGCTAGGCATAACTTACTACTGATGGGTTACTACTGCTGTTAAAAGTTAATGTTGTTAGGCAAAAAACTTACAAATGCCAGTTTAAGTTAATGTTGCTAGGCAAAAACTTACAACTGCTGGTTTAAGTTAATGCTGCTAGGCAAAAACTTACAACTGATGTTGAAAGTTAATGCTGCTAGGCAAAAATTTATAACTACTAGTTCAAGTTAATGATGTGGAGGGTGATTTCATAAATACTTCAACTGAGGGTTTCATTCAATCACTTAATCGATTTCAATGTTTGTTTACCCTCTAATCATAAACCCTAACTCAATTTCATTGTTAATCATCAAAACCTGTAAGTTGCTATTGTCGAAGTCCCTTATTTCATGAACCGTTAATTAACTTGCGAGGTAAATGCTAATGCATTAAATAGATCTATTAGGTTTGACAACTCTGTTCGGGGTTTGAATCTGTTGGTGAACACCCTGTCAAACAGACATTTTTTTATTAGAAATATAGTAGGTATATGACAATAATACCTTATTTTGGGGCACTTTAACATATGAAATGCCATATGTCTTGTTAACGTTTGGTGTCATAAGCTTATTGCTTAAAAGAAAAGAAGTTGCTATACATTGCATTTGTTGCTTTGTTTTCCCGAGAACTAATAATGTGTTCAAAGGTTTTTACTTATTGATTGGTTTAAACTCTATGAATTTCACTTAACTTTGTTGTTGACGTTTTAAACATGTTTTATCCCAAGTAACCAAGGCTGAAGGCAACAATGGTGTGGCGGTGTCATGCGTGTGGTGATGGATTTTATGGAAAGACTTCTTGTGTGTTCTGGCCTTTCAAAAACAATATCTTATGTTGTGTTTTAAAACAATGTCTTATATTTGAAAACAATTTGTTTTTCAAGGTTTGTAATAGACGGTGGTTGTGATTTTGTGGGACCTGACGCACTTTTAACTCTGAATAATTATGGAATACATGTTTGGGAAACGTCTTATTTGAGTCGTTTTCTATTATCGTTATGAAGGATGCTATTTAGTAACACCCAATTTGCTAATTTCCGCTGCGCAATCCGATGCCCCTCAGGGTGGGTGTTATAGGGTGGTATCAAGAGCTTCGGTTATAGAGAACTAGGTTGTTTTCAAAACTTGGATTGTAATCATTTTAGATATCAAAGTGATATCAAGAGTCTAAGGTTATAAAGAACGAGGTCGAGTCTTTTTGAAAAACCTAAACTATAACGCTTCTACATGCACACCGATACTCCTTGTTGCCATTGGTTACATGTAAGGTACATTTATTAATTGTTGCATATAAGTATATTTACATATGTGATTATACATATAACACATACGGACAAATATATGTATAATTGTTTAAGTATGGATATTTATGCATGTATTAGATGTATAAAGCGTTATGTATTGGTGCATTTATGCATGTGTTAGATGCATAAGTTGCTGTTTATTGGTGCATTTATGCATGTGTTGTATGCATAAAATGTCATGTGATTATATGATAACTACCGTTATATATGTTTCAAAATATAACTAAGATATATGCGAATCGAGAAGGTCGCGAATTATAAATTTTTGTTTGTTGCGCTTTGATGCAAACCGTTATTTTGATAATAGCGTTCCAATGATAATAAAAAGTGAAATGCTACTGAATGATAATAAGAAGTGATACGCTATTAAGTAAGTATTATATGGTATTTTCTAGATTATCATGGTGAATGAGATCCCTCTTGATAACGTGGATGATGTACCCGTCGTTGAGCCGAATCAACATGATGATGTTCCTGTTGTTCCTGAGCTTGTCTTAGAAGATGAGGACGAGGACCCAGAAGAAGATGAATTTGAGGAAGAAGAAGATCCTCAAGAAGAAGAAGATGATATGGAGATCGACATCGAGGAAGATGAGAATGAGCCAGAGTTGACGTATCTTTACGAAGAGGTAGATCCTGTTAATCCTCTACCGCCTGTTTCTGAGTCTGAACCTGATAATGAGATTGAGGTTGAGAATCTGATTAAGCATGAGGATGAGACTGTTGTTGTTAGTGTATATGAGGTAGGTGAATCATCTACTGCCGCTATTCCTCGAGAGGATGGTGATAGATTGTTACCTGGCTTTATGAGACAGGATATTGACTCTCTTTTTGGTCGAATGGTTAATTTTTCGAGACGATTGTGTGGTCGCGAGACGGCGCATGCATTGGTCGAAAAGAAAGGAAATAAAAAGGATAAGTTTTATGGTAAGTTGATTTTGGATTTAGGTAATGAAGTGTATTCTAGTGTGGAGCAAGGAACAGCTGCAATGGAAAAGTTGGTTGAAAAGCTCGGTAGTGTTGAAGAAAAAGCTCAGTGTAAGAAACTAAAAAAGGAACTTGAAGAAGCAAGGTTAAGCAACACATTCCTTCGTATGCAGAATGAACGAGTTGAGAGAGATCTCTATTGGACTAGAGTTTGAGCTCATGAGTTCTATCAAGAGATGATTCATAGGGGATTTATGTTTGAAGAAAGACGGAATGAAGCTATCAATGTTTTGATTAAAAATGAGAAGAGTCCTTGTCTGAGCCGCAAGGATCTCCTCCTGATGCTTAGTAGTTTAGTTTCAATTTTAGTTTCTTTTATTGTGTAATCACTAAACTGAATCCTTAGTTAGTAGAATTGATGCTATTAGTTGTAACAATTTGTATCATTTCATGAAACAATGCAACAATATATTAACTCTTTTGTGATGAAAAATGAATGACTATCTTTTGATTACTACTTGATTTGTCATTTTATCATGTTATGAACATATCATGCTATGAATGCTTATCAGATTGTTTTCTGTGTGACGTGACAAAATCATGCCTCTAAAGTCTACACCTATGACTCAAGCTGCTATGCATTGATTGATTAAAGAAAGTGTTGATGCCGTTATTGCTGCTGAGCAAGAAAGGTAAGCAAAGGTCAGGAATAATGCTAGTGGATCTGCGCCAGTTAGGGGTCAAGACACTGCACCTTCTATTCGTAAGTGTACTTTTACTGGGTTTATAAAGTGCAATCCTACTGTTTTTCATGGGATTGAAGGAGCTGTTGAATTAATAAGATGGTTTGAGAAAACTGAGAGTGTTTTTGGAATCAGTGAATGTGCATAGGGTAAGAAGGTTAGGTTTGCTGTTGCTACATTAAAAGGTGGAATTATAAGATTGCAACCATAGGTTTGGAGACTGTAAATCAAATGCCTTGGACTGAAATGAAGAAACTAGTGACTGCTGAGTTTTGTCCGATAGAAGAGATACAATGTATGGAGCACGAGTTATGGAACTTAAAGGTTAAGGAGTATAACATTGTTGCTTATACTCATAGGTTCAATGAGCTTGCATTGATGTGTCCGAGAATGGTTGAACTAGAAAGAGTAATGGTTGATGCTTATAACCGAGGATTAATGGATAACATCAAGGGTGAAGTGACATCTTTTAAGCTGGCTGATCTGAATGAAGCTGTGCGTATGGCTCACAAGTTGATGGAGCAGAAATTGCAAGCTAGAAATGAAAAATATTTGGAAGGTAAGAAGCGAAAGTGGGAGTGCTTTCAAAGTAGAAATAGTAGTGGTAAGGGCAATCAAAAGGATAACACTCGTCAGACTTTGTAGAATAACCAAAAGCAAGGAAATACGCGAGCCATGGTTACCGCTCCTACTGATGGAAAACTTCCTTTATGTGAATGTTGTTTTACCCGACATGTTGGTCAGTGTACGATTAAGTGCCACAAGTGTGGAAAGGTTGGACACAAGTTGAGGTACTGTAAGGAGAAGAGTGTTGCCACGGGTGCTAACGCTCAACTTGTTTGGACTTGTTATGATTGTGGTGAGCAAGGTCATACTAGGAACCGATGTACGAAGAAGTTAAAGAAGTTTGTGGTCGAGCTTATGCTATTAAGGATGCTAAGCCAAAAGGTCCGAATGTGGTTACTGGTACATTTTTGCTAAATAACCGATATGCTTCTATTTTATTTGATTTGGGTTCCGATAGGAGTTTTGTGAACACTAGATTTAGTTCATTGCTCGATATCAAACCGATTAAAATAGAGGATAGTTATGAGGTAGAGTTAGCTGACGGAAGGGTAGTTAGTACGAACAATGTTTTGAGAGGTTGCACTTTGAGTTAGTGAACCATGTTTTAGAAATCAATCTTATGCCGATTGAGCTTGGTACGTTTGACGTCATCATCGGTATGGATTGGCTTGTCAATCATGATGTCATTATCATTTGTGGCAAGAAAGTTGTTCGTATACCATATGGGAATAAGACATTGATAGTCGAAGGTGACAAAGGTGTGTCTCAATTGATGGTTATTTCATGTATCAAGGCCCGTAAGTACGTCGAGCAAGGTTGTCATTTGTTTTTGGCACACGTTGCGGAGAAGTAATCGAAGGAGAAATGAATGAAAGATGTGCCTGTAATTCGTGATTTTCCTAACGTGTTTCCTGAGGAGTTGCCAGGACTACCACTGCTGAGGCAAGTAGAATTTCAAATTGATCTAGTACCGGGGGCTACATTTGTTGCACGTGCACCGTATAGATTGGCACCGTCTGAGATAAAAGAGTTATCAGTACAATTGCAAGAGCTGTTGGAGAAAGGATTTATTCATTTAAGTTCATCACCGTAGGGAGCACCAGATTTGTTTGTGAAAAAGAAAGATGGATCTTTTAGAATGTGTATAGATTATTGCGAGTTGAATAAGTTGACTATCAAGAATCGTTATCCTCTTCCGAGAATTGATGATTTATTTGATCAACTGCAAGGTTTGAGCGTGTATTCTAAGATCGATATGCGATCAGGATATCACCAATTATGCATTAAAGAGGAAGACATTCCGATTACTGCATTTAGAACTCGGTATGGTCAATTTAAGTTC